>JAQQSZ010002144.1:0-14850 GCA_028646595.1 Phalanger gymnotis | reverse complement strand
TTTCTCTTTCCAATTTTTCCTCTACTTCTCTTACTTGCTTTTCCAAATGCTTTTTGAGCTCTTCCATGGCATGAGATCAATTCATATCTTTCTCGTGGCTTTTGATGTGGGCTCTTTGAATTTGTTGACTTCTTCTGGCTGTATGATTTGATCTTCTTTGTCAGCAAAAAAGGAATCTAGAGTTTGAGTTTGAGTCTGAGTTCATTTTGTCAGGATATGACTGCTTGTAGAGTAGAGAGTACTTTGTGCCAAGCTTTAGGGTCCAAGCACTGCTGTTTTTAGGGCACTCTACTCTACCATCACCCCAAGCTCTGTCCCAGCAGTGCTTCTCCTCTTCCAAGAACCACCAACCAGGACTGCAATTCAGATCTAAGCAGGGCACAGCAAGAGAATGTGCCTTCGTTCCCACAAAGCTTTCCTTGCATTCCAGCTGTGATCTGCTGCTAGACTCCTCCCACCAGGTGAGCCAGGGACTTGGGAAGCCACTGACACTGGCGCTGTGGAGGCAGCTCAGGAGCTTCCTGCTGCTGCTACTGCCACTGCTGTACAACCTCCTCCACCCCCAGAGCTGGCAGCCAGACCTCTCTGAACTCGATCCTGCAGTTTCCCCCTAATCTGCTCTTTAGTGTTTGTGGGTTGAGAAGTCTGGTAACTTGCCACTGCTCACTGTTTCATGGCCCCAAGGCCTCTTCCAGCTGGCTGACTCCCGGTCTGGTCTATCCTGGCGCCGCCCATGCTGGGCTGTGCTCTGCTCCCAGCACCATGCGATAGACCCCTCCCGATGACCATCCAAGCTCTCCTGGGCTAGAGATCTGTTTCTCTGTGCTATTACGTGGGTTCTGCAGCTCTAGAATTTGTTCAGAGCCATTTTTACAGGTGTTTGGAGGGATTTGAGGGGGAGCTTAAGCAAGTCCCTGCTTTCTTGCCTCCATCTTGGCTCTGCCCCCCCCCAAATTCCTCTTTTTAACATTTAATGCCTTTTATAATCTGGCTCGAGCCTACTTCTCCAGGTTTATTATGCTTTATTCTCCTTCAGTAACTTTACAATCCAGCCAGACCTACCTATTTCCTATATGCAACATTCCATCCACCATCTCCATGCTTTTCCACTGACTCTCCTCCATGTCTGGAATGTATTCCCTTTTCACTTCCACCTACTGGAATCCTTCAATTCCTACATGTCCCAGCTCAAGTGTCATCTCCTACACCAGGATCCTCCCACTTCCTAGTGTCCTCTCTCCCTGAAAATAATTTGTATTTCATTTGAATACATTTCACATTTATTTATCATTGTTTCTCCTAATGGAGTGTAAGCTCTCTGCAGACAGTCAAGACAACTTTGAAAGCTATAGGTTGAACTTATTATATGCTTAGAAAGAAAAGCAAGCAATACATAATCGAGACCTGCATCTTCTATGAACATCTACTATGTAGGTCTGAATCCTCATTTTATTTGTTGCTTGTTAAGTTCAGAATAAAAACAAAATTTTAATAAAATAATGTAGGCTATCTAAAAGAAAGGACTGCTTTTTTATTTCTCCCTCAGCATTTGACACATAGTAGGTGCTCAACAAATACTTGTTGGATGCACTCATGCATGCATGATGAATGGACAGATGGGTGGATGGATGGATGGATGGATGGGTGGATAGATGGATGAATGGATAAAGTATACCCCAGCCACAGAGAGCTGAGAATGCTGTTGGAAGTCAACTCAATTCAACAGACATTTATTAGGCAATTGTTATGTACAAAGTACAATGCTAAGCACTACAATTTTATATTTCTCTTTCCTTAATTACGTTTCTTATCTTTCAGTTGACCGTCCTCCAATCGAACCCTCCCAGTATGTCTCAATTGCCCCCAAATACCCAGACAAGATGGGATTTGATGAGGTAAGGAGGGGATACATATATGTGTATGTGTGTGTGTGTGTATACATACCCACCATCTTTATATATATATATATATATGTATATATATATATGTGTGTGTGTGTGTGTGCAGTATGAGGGTAGGTAACCATGGTAACCTACTTAGTATCAGAAATAAGATTGGAATTCAAGTGTTTCTTAACTCCAAGTTCAGAATGCTAACCATTATGCAACACTGTTTCTTTATTCTAGAGCTATGTAACTGGGAAGGGAGCTAAGTTCTCCAAAAGGCAGAGGGGAAAAGAGAGCAATCGAGAGATAGAATGTCACTGTAGAGACAAGAATAACTCTAGTTATAACCCTGCCTCACAGGGCTGTTGTAGAGCTCAGCTGAGATAAAATATGTGATGTGCTTTGCAACCTTAAGCATTGTGTAAATACTTGTTAATATTATTGGAATTATTCTTATTATCAGGGAGGGAGAGGGTTGAAATTGAATTATATGGATTTAAACATAATTGCCAATGGTTTTTAGAAATAATTAGGCTTCCAAAAATGGACTTAGTCCAAGCAGTTTCATTGACCCTATGGATATAGCCATTCATATCCTTTCTGTCCACTCAGGGGTTCTTAACCTGGGGGATGGGGGTGAGGAGATAAGGAAAGAGAGGGAGTCTGTGGGTAGATTTCAATGGAATCCATGTACCTGTATAGGAAAAAATTACATCTTTCTTTTCACTAACCCCTGAGGTTATTATAATAATTATAATGTCATTGTATAATTAGAACTATAATATAATGCCATTATATTATAATAATTATGTTGTACAGTGTAATAATTGTAATATAATATTATTATAACTCCTTCAATTATGACTTTTAAAAAATACTTTCTAAGGAAAGACCCATAGACTATACCACTATGTTAAAAGGGTCTATGACATGAAAAAAGGTATAACCCTTGCTCTATGCTAAGAGAACCTAAGTGTCTGTAGAGACATAAATTGTTCTCTTCCCTAACAAAGTATATTGCTTCTTCTAGGTCCTGTCACTAATTTCTGTTAGGTCAGCCTTGGGAACACGTGCCCATGATTCTTCATGGTTGGTTTTGTCTTGAAGAAGACAACAAAAGTTGGGCCATAAAAGTCATAATGCAGTAAAGTTGGTTACAGAGGGAAAGACCTTTGCTTAAGAACAAAATAAAAGCAGTAACAATTAAGGTTTATGTAATGCTTTAAAGATAGCTAGTTTTCCATCCCACTGGAATGATTTAGGTGTGGAGCTACCCAGAGAGAGGGAGATCGAAAAGGAGGTGTTTGAAGGTCCTGTCAAGCTAGGATTTGGGGATCTGGTGTGGCCAATGTCTGGCCTGTATTGGATTTAATAGATTTCCCCCCTCCCCCTCGCCCCACCCCACTTCCTATTTACAGTCTCCTATGACTGTATGCATGTGTTTCTCTGTTGTCTGTGTTTTTTCTTTGTGGCTACCATTTTTATTGCCCTTGGCCTGAGCTGAGCCTGAGGTTGGGTTTATATTTGCTAAAATCTGGTCTTCCCAGATGAGAAGTCTGTTTTCGTTCCTGCTCTGCTTATAGCCAGGACAGAGCACCCAGTATCCCCAGAGAACTCCATTATTATCCTTGTGAAAGGACTGTTGTTTGGTCATTCAGACAGAAGTGCAGAATTTGTACATGCCAGTTCCCGCATATACACGCATACATACATGTGCAACCTGAAATAAATTTAGTGGTTTTCATGAAATTGAATATAAGCACCAACTAAATTAAATAATGAAGTATTTAAGCATCTTTTTTGGAAGAAAAATAAGCGTATTGTTATATTTTGTTTCAACACAACAGATAATTCTTAACAAAACACCCAAACATTTCCCTTTACAAAGTACATTCCCCCCAAGTAAAGAGCCTTTTTTCCTATATCTTTGATAAATCTACCTATCTCAGAACTTTCATTTCCTTAGATTTAACTTGACATTCTACCCAGATTCATAAAATATTGCAGCTGGAAAGGAGCTTAGAGATCTAGCCCAGCCCCCGTAGTCTGGAGATGAGTCTCAGGGAGCTGTGATTCATACAAGGACAGATTGCTCTTACTTTGCAGCACACTCATAGGATCTGGACCCTAAAGGGATCTTGTAGAAAGGATCATAGCCCAAACCCCTCATTTTACAGATGAGGAGACTGAGGCCTTGGGAGGTAAATGGATTTGTCTAAGGTCACATACATAGTAAGTAGGGAAGTTCACATTTGAACTGACAATCTTGGATTCTAAATGCAATGTTCTTTCCACTACCAAGCCACTTAGTTGGTAGCCCAGGCAGAAATAGAAACAGGATTTCCTGTTTTTCTAGACCAGTATTCTACTGACTTTCCCCATCATAGTTCCTACAAATCGTGGGGCAGCATGAGGAATTAAATGGGATTTTGGGGAGTTTTGCAGAAGCCACAGACAACAAGCAAAGGCCAGCAGACAACACAGAAAAAAGTATTTTTACTTAACATTGACCTATATATAGCCTGTGACCAAATACTTAACCCAAATTTTGCAATAAGGTACTGTAAACACCTCATAAAAGAAAAAGAAAAAATTCAGACTTCTTTGCTGGTATGAAGCGAAGGCCAAAAACTTTTACATGGATTTTTCCAGATCACAGAGGCGTCACGCTCCCTAACCTCCATGATGTAGAAGGGATAACTAGTAAAATGGTTTGTCAAAAAGGTTGCAGAAACAAAATATGTGCCCACCAATAGAGGAATATCAGATTAAGTTATGCGTATGTGTCTAATGAATTATTACTGTGTTCTAAGGAATGATATAAATATATAGAGAGATATATATGTGTGTGTATTTATATGTATACATATATGAGAAGAATTCAAAGAAAACAGGGATAATATGTATGATGGGATGCAGAGCAAAGGAAGCCTTCCAAATTTGAACTTTATTTACAATAACGTGGTCATTGTATATGTGATTACAACTTTATAAATAAAATTCAAAATGGGAACACAACAAAACATGGGTCAAATACAATGTTTGATGTAAATGCCATTGGGATAAAGACAAAGGAAAGTCTCCTATTATGCGAATAAATAGAAAGCCTTTATTAAGCAGTTATTGTAGGCCAAGTATCGTACTGTCTCTTTGAATGCCTATCTCTCGAAGGAGAATGGTGGAAAACCCTGACTTCACAATGCAGTGTCTATTTGCCGCTTCTGGGCTTCAGAAATCATTTGTTTGACTCTGCTCCCTCTAGAGTATTTGGGAGATTTTCGGCAGCATTTAAGAGATTTTCAGGAGTATCAAACTAATACCACCAGACATACAATGAGTTGATTTTAAGAAAAATTCAGCTGTGACAAACATTTAGCAAGTCCCTACTATGTGCAAGGAGCTCTGCAGACACAAAGATTTTTTAAAATGACATAGTCCTTTCAAGGACCAATTGGGAGAACATAAGACTTATGTATGTTTAAGTATAGCATGAGCTAAGAAATGATGGGGATTGAGGTGGAATCCAGGCAAAGTGTTCTATTGAAAATTTGAGGAAAGCAAAGACGTTCTCAGCTAGCAATATTGGGGAAGGTTCCACATACTAGTGTTAGAGGCCTTTAAACTTAAGGCCGGACCCAAAAAGTAAAAACCAATCTCCTTCCCTCAGCTGACTGCTGTCCTTCTTGCTCCAAAGACTCCATCAAAGCCTTCTTATCCCCTTTGACTGAATGTCCAATATAATAAGACTTGGTTTGTAGGCATTACTTCACAGATGTCTGAAGTGGGATTTACTTTATTTGTGTTACTTTCCCCCCTTATTTTCCACTTAGATTTTCATGATAAACCTCAAACGGCGGAAGGACAGACGAGACCGAATGTTGCGCACGCTTTATGAACAAGAGATTGAGGTCAAAATTGTAGAGGCCGTGGACGGAAAGTGAGTTTCTTTGTGATTTTTCCTCCTCTTGCATTTGCAGATTTTAATTAGTGGGTTGGGACAATAATGAGAACTCATGTGCATATCCTGCTTTGAAGTTTATAAACTTTTCTTTGACAGCATACTCTAAGGCAGGTAGCACAAATAAGGGAAGGGAAGGACAAGCATCTCTAGAGCGCCTACTAGGTGCCAGGCACTGTGCTAAGCACTTTTTACAAATATTATCTCATTTGGTCCTCGCTACAACCCTGGGAGGTTGGTACTGTTATTATTTCTATTTTACAGTTGAGGAGACTGAGGCAGGCAGACAGGCTAAATGACTTGTCCAGGACTCAGGTGCGAAGGGTGCTTTGGGGCTGATGAATCCATTCCGTTATCAGCCACTGGGGGATGAACTGAGTAATCAGAGGAACTTTCAAAAGAGAGTGTCTATGCCCCGGTGCCTTTTTCCTCTCACCCTCCAGGGGACATCCCCCAAATCTGAGACTTCCCATGAAGAGGGTGAGGTAAGAGCAGCTCATCCTTCCCCCCCACTCCGACCACCATGTGGCTCTGAGTACAAAACAACCAAAGCCCTTTTCTTACTCAGGTGAACCTGTTCCGAGCTTAGGGTTACCTCTTCTGTGTTTGTTCTCTCCTCATCTTAGGTGAATAAATATCGATTCCGGTATAGATATGTTCAGGCTAAGAGGACATCTTGGGAGTTCAAGAGGTTTGGTGGTCCTGAGTCTGTGGCCTGACTTGTAGTGAGGAGAGAAATCCCTAGCAACAACTTTGTTATTTCTTGGGACGAGACAACCATCACCAAGATGATGAGCCTATGCTGCTCAAATAAGATACTTCTTGCCAGAAGCCCCAGAGTTGCCCGATGCCCTCTGGAGGGTCCAGAGAAAAGAGCACCAGGGGTAGAGTCATTCACTTCTTAAAGGCCTTCTCATCAGCCGTTCCCTGCTCAATGGCCTATAAAGGCACCCTTGGCTTCATCATCCACAAGGAGCCCAAATCCTGAGTCATCCATGGTCAATGGGAGTTACTCTGCCCATGTTCTGTGTGACCCTGGTTATTCAGGGACGTCCAGACCTTAACTTTCAGAGTAAGCTCTTGCCCAACAAAACCGTGGAGCACTCTTAGTCACAAGGTTCCTCTCCTTGTTTTCTTTGCATATGAGTAGCTATGAAGCTATATATCAATCTAGTCTCTTAGAAAGTATCCCTAGGTTGGATTTTGGGGGGGGGGGGTGTAGAGAGATGGTAGGGAATGTGCATTTGTTACTTCTTTTATCACAGTAATGCCTTTTAACATAGTAAGAACCTTTCTTTGGCTTGCAGGGCCCTGAATACAAGTCAGCTGAAAGCTCTGAATATTGAAATGCTACCTGGGTACAAGGATCCCTATTCTTCCAGGCCATTGACTAGGGGTGAAATTGGTTGTTTTCTTAGCCACTATTCTATCTGGAAGGAGGTAAATGATGCATTTCACGTTTGTTTTTGTAGCCCCAGTGTCTAGCCCAGGGCTTTAGGCAAAATGGGCACTGAACTATTCATTGAATTAACGGAATGGAACATCTCCCATTTTACAACAAAGAGAGTGAGTTGTAAGACTCTAGAGTTGAATCGCTTGGGGTTTGAAATGGTATAATATTAATTAACTTGGAAGCTTATGTTGTGCTTTAGACAATATTCACTTTAAGATGCATTTGATCATATGCTTGACCTCTTACCCAAAGACCAGCAACAAAGTACCAAAGCTGAGTAAGAATTGTCACCATATCAAGCTGTGAGGGTCCATGTACCCCTATGCACAGCTGATATTGAGGTCTTTAAAAAAACGAAAACCAGACTTATCTTCAGAGAGTAGGAAGGGACCTCCAAGCCCACCTAGTCTGACACATAGGAGAACTATAACACATATATAGTGCTTTAGAGTTGGTAAAGTACCACCATGAGCTTCACAACGACCATTTGAGGGAGGTGCTACTGGAATGATTATTGTCTCAGTCCCAGAGATGGGGAAACAGGCTGTGAGAGGCTAAGGGGCTTGTCCATGGTCCCATAGCTGTCAGAGTCAGTGCCCAAGTATTTCTGGCTCCAAGTCCCCCATGCCCTCTACCATGTTACATGGCTAGCCCAGAATGTGCTCTACAACTTACCTGACAGTGACTCATCCAGCCTGGGCTTGGAGAGCTTCAATGACTGGAAACTCACTACCTCCTAAAGCAGGTCATTCCATTCCACTTTCTGGGAGTTCTAATTGTTAGGAAGACTTTCTTTGACTTGAGCCCAAATTGGCCTCTCTAGAATTTTCACTTGTTGGAGCCTGTAATTGACTTTGTTCATTTAGCTTTTTGGTTGGACCCAGAGAGTAAAACCCAGATGGGAACCACAATAATAACAATTACTGTATTATCATAACAATATGGAATTATTCTTTTTTTGAGGGGGGAAGGCAGGGCAATTGGGGTTAAGTGACTTGCCCAAGCTCACACAGCTAGTAAGTGTATCAAGTGTCTGAGGCCAGATTTGAACTCAGGTACTCCTGACGCCTGGGCCTGTGCTCTACTCACTGTGCCACCTAGCTGCCCCAATAATATGGAATTATAATAACCACTGTACCAATCATCTGATATACTTTAACAAAATCCTTCCCACCTTCCTGTTAGGCAAAGAGGATAGACATCTTTATCCCCATATGATCACTAAGGAAACTGAGACACAGAGAGGCCTTGTTGAAAGACACTTAGCAGGTAGTTGTTGGAACTAGATTTCAGGTCTACTGACTTTTGGCTTATTATAAGATTGTCTTCTGCAGAGGAAAAAAAAATCCCGTGTAGAAAGCCTTGGTGATGCCTCATCTCCCAGTGGTCTGTTGTATTTCTGTATCTTTTCTATTATTAGTAAAGCACAGGTAAGTGGGAGTGATTAATTGGTTTGAAATGTGTCCTCCTTTTCTTAAAATACCAGGTAATTGACCGAGAACTGGAGAAGACACTTGTTATTGAGGACGATGTGCGTTTTGAACATCAGTTTAAGAAGAAACTTGTGAAGTTGATGGATGACATTGACCGCGTGCAGCTAGACTGGGAATTGATGTGAGTGAAAGAGAAGGACCATTAGCATGGGGATAGGGGAGACTGAGCTTCTAGGGGGTCCTCACCCCCTGGAAGATGGAGGTCACCATTCATTGCATCTCAATTCAATTATTTTATTCAAATGTTTTTTTTAAATTAATCAACATTTTCTCTTCTTTCTATTTCCCTCCATCCCAAATTGAAAAAAGGAAAAAAAAACTATGTAATAAATATGCATAGTGAAGCAAAACTTAATTCCTGCATTGGCCGTGTCCTAAAATGCTTTCTGCTTCTTGAGTCTACCACCTCTCTGTCAGAAAGTGGGTAGCATGGCTCATCATCGGTCTTCTGGAATTGTGGTTGGTCACCACATTGATCAGCATTAAGTCTTTCAGTCGTTCATCTTTATATTGGGGAATTTTATAAATTTTTCTGGTTCTGCGCACCTCATTCAACATCAGTCCATACAAGTCTTCCCACTTTTCTCTGAAACCATCTTTTTCATCATTTCTAACTCAACGAATTATTTGTAGCTTTTGTGAGAAAAAAAAGGACTTTTGCCCTTTGCCTGGTCTTCACTTAGTTATACTACTCAGGAACAAGAATTCTCAGAAGAAGGTCTTTCCCCTTATCAGGTACTTATTATTGACTTTTGCAAACACTGATTTGAGGTAAAAATTCCATGTCATTTCATATAATTTTTGGTGCTATATGGGGTGCTCAGGGAGGACTAGCACCTCTGGTGTGAGGGCTAGCTGAGGCCTTTTCAGGGCTGCTCACCTACCTGCCACCCAGCTATCACCTGTGGCTCCAAGAAGCTGTAGCACGCACAACAGCCATACCTGGTAAACTGTCTTGGCAGGTGAGCTAAACCAGGTTGAGGGTAACTGGTGAGCCTCAAACCCATCAATGAGTTAGTGGGGTATCCACCTCAAGCATGTGAAAACTTCCCAGTGGAATAGGCAGATATGAACATTTTGTTTCAATGGGTCATGAAGGCAGCAGAAGCAGCCACTGTGGATGCCTAGAACTTGGTCAGACACCAAAGACACTCAGTTCTACATGGCATCTAGAGCTATCGCCAGTTGTTGTCTTGACTTTTGTCTTGCCACTGGACTTTGATGACTCTGGAAGGGAGAATGAAGCTGATGACTTCTCACAACTCTGCCTCACTTAAAATCTGATTTACACATGAGTCACCATTTTACTATTTTATTATTTTACTACTTAATTATTTTACTATGTTATTATATTACTACTTTACCTATCTTGAATTCCTGTGGTGACAGGCAGCAGATGCAGATACACTGGGAGCTGTAGTCACAGCCCTGCACACAGGTGGCTCAGGCCAAAGGGTTATCTTCTCACTGGACTGAAACAGCAGAGGGATTTGTCAGCCTCCTGGGTACCTGAGCAGCCTTCTTAAGGACAATACTGCTCACCTCCTAGCATGAGGAAGGGGCTGGAAAAAGTGTCCTAAAAATTGTCTGCTTCACCCAGCCCTGGCCTGCTTACTGTGATAGGCAGGGATCCCACTCTGCAGTCAAAACACAAACGCATGTACAAAAATATTGTGAAGATGATTGTACTCGCCATCAGTACATGAAATGTGCACACACTTATGGACAGCGTGAAATACAGTAGACCTGAAAGACGAACAGCTCTTATTGCAAAAAAATTCATCAGGTATGGCAAACCTGACTAAAACAAGGCTGCAAATGAAGGCCAGCTTACTGAAGTCGAAGCTAGATACATGTTTTTCTGGAGTGGCTATGGTGACTGGGAGCACAGTGAAGCTGGCTTAGGTTTTGCAATCAAATCTAATTTAGTCCACAAGTTTGTGTGCTTCCCAAAAGGAGTGAATGACAGACTCGTGACAATGTGATTGCCATTTGCAGCAAAGTATGACACAACCATGATCAGTGCTTATGCTCCCACCATGATGAACCCTGATGAGGTCAAAGAAAAATTTTATAAAGACCTAGAGACTTTCATCATCAATGTGCCAGAAAATGACAAGCTGGTAATTCTTGGTAACTTTTATGCCAGAGTAAGCACAGACTATCTATCAGACATGGCTGGGGGTCCTTGGGAGGTATGGAGTTGGAAACACCAACAGCAGTGGCCACTTACCATCCAAGACTTGTGCATCTCATGACCTTCTCATCCCCAGCACTGTCTTCTATTTACCTAAATGTAATAAAACATGATGGATGAAACTTCACAGCAAACATTATGATTTAATAGACTATATGATTGTAAAGAGAAGAGACAGACAGGATGTGAGAGTGAAGAACGTGACATGCAGCAAAGTGCTAGGTTGATCATAGACTTTTTCAACCTTCCCATTCCCCTTTTTTTCTTTTATCTCTCACCTAAAACATAGAAATGACTATATATGAGATCTAAAAGCAAGTTTCCATCCCAGTGGAGATTTCCAAGGCACAGGGTCCATTGCTCATACAAAAGCTGGTGGAAATATTCTGGGTTATATGACAAAAGGAGGTTATTGATCAAGGATGCCTCTATTGTCCTTCTCTATGAAGGAAAAGGTAGTAGATTGTCCTGTGACAACCATGGGGGAGGGGCAGAGGTCTCTTTCTCTCTTAGACTTGGCTGGCAAGGTTCTTGCCAGAGTCTTCCTTAACAGGCTGATCCTTTGCCTGAAAGATGGTCACCTGCCTGAGAGTCAGTGTGGCTTCACAAAGGGCCAAGGAATGGTTGACATGGTTGTTTGCTGCCCAGCAACTCCAGGAGAAATGCCAGGAGGAGAACAGAGGTCTGTACACAACGTTTGTTGATCTAACCAAGGCCTTTGATACCATCATTTGTGAGGGTCTGTGGAAGATCACGGCTCTGGCCGCCCAGAGAAGTTCATCGGTATTGTACACCAGTTTCATGATGGCATGGTTGTGTGGGTTCTAGATAATGCTCAATGCTCTCGCGCTTTCCCAGTCCTCAAGGCAGTGAAGCAGGGCTGTGTGCTTACTTCCATGCTTTTTAGCATAATGTTTTCAATGAGGTTGTCAGACATCTTCAAGGAGGACAAAAACAGCACCAAAGTCAGCTGTCATACTGACAGTAAATTATTTAACTTGAAAAGGCTACAAGCCAAGACTAAAGTGGAGGGAGAATTGGTGCACAGTTTTTTTTTTTTTGTTGTTAGCAGATGATTGTGAACTCAGTGCAGCCTCTGATGCTGAGATGCAACAAAGTATGGATCAAATCTCTGCCATTTGTACTAATTTTGATCTAACAATAAACATCAAGAAAACAGAGGTTCTCCACTGCCCTAGCACCATATTAACTATACATGGAACCACCAGTTACAACAAATGGAAAAAACCTGAATGCTACAGAGAAGTTCACTTACCTTGGCAGTGCCCCTAGGGATACACACATAGATGATGAGCTCAGTGCACACACTGCCAGAGCTAGATCAGCATTTGGGAGGTTCTGAAAGAATGTTTGGTAGAGAAGAGGTATTAGGCTGCCCACTAGACTGAAGGCCTACAGAGCTGCTGCACTGGTTTCATTGTTATGTGCCTATGCAACCTGGACAGTCTATTAGCACCATGCCAGAAAATCGAACTGCTTCTGTTGGAATTGTCTCAGGAAGATTCTGAAGATCCCCAGGCAAGATAAGGTACTGGACACTGGAGTTCTTTCTCAAGCTGAACTGCCAAGCACTCAGGCTCTACTGCAGAGGGTGGGCTGGTCGTGTCGTTCAAATGCCAAATGTACATTTGCCTAAAAGACTATTTACAGAGAACTCACACAAGGCGGGTGCTCAGGGCGGGTGCTTACATGGTGGTCAGAAGCAGCAATACAAGGACACTCTCAAGGTCTCTCTGAAGAACTTTGGTATCAATTGTGAGACCTGAGAGACACTGGCACAGGGTCATCCAGCGTGGCATGCCTGCAGCAAAGAAGGTGCTGTGCTCTACGAGCAAAACAGAATTGCAGTAGCTCAAAAGAAACACGGGATGCACAAATGTGGAGACTTCTCCCACCCAAAGGATCATAGGAACTATACATTTTTGTGCCTCACCAGTGGTAGAGCCTTCCTAGCTTGTATTGGTCTGATTGTCCACAGCCAGACACAGCGTACATTGACCCTGACGTTGTGATGTCATTTTGATCCACTTTGAGCATGAAGGACAAACAAAAACAGACAGAATGATACTCAAGCTTCTAGTCGAATGTTCTCCACATGCCAGTGACATCCTTGGGAGCAAATGATCCTTGTACCATGTATGTTGGGGAGTGTCATAGGATGGTGGTGTTCTTTTTCTACTCCTCTTTGACATCAAAATGTCCATCCATGATAGCAGCAATATCTCACATCCTTTGGCAATTAATAGGAATCTCTTTCTTTACACAAAAACACTTTCTGTCCCTTTCATCCCTAAACTATGTTTATCTTAAGGGAACAGCATTGCTTACAGTGGGATATGAGATCCTTCAGCTGGACAGGATCTAGTTCAAACTCATCATTTCACTGATGAAGAAAGTGGGGACCAGAGAAGTTAAGAGAATTGTCCAAGATTCTACAGAGCCCGGACTCACGCTTGGATCAAGTGACATCAGGTTTAGCTCTTTCCAAAGGGCAGGGGCCTCACTGGTGGAGCCCTCTTCATTTTGCAGTTAATAAAAGGAAAGAAGACCCTTTTCCGACCTTTTGGTTGGAAGGTCTAGAGCCAAAACAGAATATTGGGTTGCCTCCTTAGACCAGGGTGAGACCAGAAAATCAGGCATGCACTCTCCAATTGGAAATGAAAGCCAACATAGGCCTGAGGAACATCTGACAGTGGGGCCTGAAATAGCAAAAAAAACGTGGGAGGAAACCCAGGGTAACACACCTGGGAGCAATTTATTCTGATGTGCTATTTACTGAATGTTTATTTACCTGCCATAACTGAGAGTCTGGGGGCAGGTTTTAAAAGCAATGAGGAACATTTCCCTTCTTCCTAATTGGTGGAGGAAGGTGCCAAACTTTCCTCCATCTCTCATGTCAAAGTCAGTTTCATCAAGCAGGGTCCCGCTCCTTGCCAAAAGCAGCTGGCACTGCCTGCCCTGTTCCAGAAGGGAATCTTAAGTGTGTGCCCAGAGAGAACATTTGCTCCCTCCAAAGAGACAACATCCCTAGAGCACAGGAAGCCTAGTTATAGCTTAATGATGTCTTGGCAAACCTAGCTAAATATCCATATTATGTAAAATGACTAATAACCTTTAAAAATGGGTCCTGTGATTAGAACTGGTACTCTGGCCAGTCACTTGGGATCATTGTTTCTTCCCCACGCTACTAGACAAGACTACCATTTCTGGCCATAAGGTCATTATTACTCTAAAAGACCCTCCAGAGTTGGAAATTCTATGGTCTCTCTTGGCAAACTGTTCCTATTCGATTAAATACACATTTGTTAAATGCTTACTATGTGCCTAGCACGGTGCTCCACTGAGTATGATTTTGTTGTTCAGTTGTTTTCAGTCATGTCTAACTCTTTGTGACCCCATTTGAGATTTTCTTGGCAAAGACACTGGAGTGGTTTGCCATTTCCTTCTCCAGCTCATTTGATGGATGAGGAAACTCAGGCAAACTGAGTTAAGTGACTTGCTGAGGGTCACACAGCTGGTAAGTGTCTGAGGCTAGATATGAACTCAGAAAGATGAGTCTTCCAGACTCCAGGCCCAGTACTCCATCTACTTGGCCACTTAGCTCCCTCTACTTATAAAGATACAAAAACAAAACTAGTAAACAAACAAAGGAAGGAAGGAAAGAATGGGAAGGAGGGATGGAAGATGGGAAGAAGGAAGAGTGGTAAGGAAGAAGAGAGGGAGAAAAGAAAGAAGGAAAGAAAGGAAGGGAGGGAGGGAGAGATGATGGAAGGAAGGAAGGAGTAAGGGAGGCAAGAAAAAGCATTTAGGGGGCGGAGCCAAGATGGCGACTGGAAAGCAGT
>JAQQSZ010002143.1:0-14851 GCA_028646595.1 Phalanger gymnotis | reverse complement strand
TAGGATGCCATGGGAGACCCGGGCCCTATTAGACTAAGGCTTTTTCAGGTGCTCACTTAGAAGTACCTGAAATACTTAGGTTCTTAAGAAGAAGACCAAGGAGTTTCACTGCATCCAATAATCAGTAGGAAGCTGTGGAAGGTTCCTGAGTAAGAGAATGAATGAAGGAACAAGAATGAAGTTCAAAGAAAAGCAATATGTGCAAGAGTACATGGAGTAGAGATAATAGAGGCCTTCCTTCAAGCTTGCTGGTGAAATAATCTATATTTATCTTTCTGTCAGCTTCAAGAAGATGCGGTCTTCTTTGGTGCTGAGGTAGGTCTGATTCTAAATCTAGGATCCCTGGCCAGAAAGTCAAAGCTAGGAAACTATTAACCCCATATTTATCTGGTCCCTTTCTCTGCTATCACAACTGGTCCTCCTTATAAGTCAGGTTAGAACCCCTGACTAAAAAGTCCATTATTAACTGGAACCTTTGACTTTTCTTACTTTTTTCTTCTCTATACCAAATTAGTTGCTACCTCTGATTTATTCTTTCTTCAAAATGTCTTTCCTATTCCCTTCCCTGTACTCTGTGATACAGTGACTGGCCTTCTGACTCTTCCTTGCCCAGGGCAATCCATCTGCCAACTCTGGGCATTTTCATGTTTCCCATGTTTGGAACTTTGTCCCTTCTCATCTCCAAGTCCTGTCTTTCTTGGCTTCCTTCAAGTCTCAGCTAAACTGTACCTTTGGCAAAAGCCTTTTTTTTTCAATTCCCTCTTAATGCTAATGGCTCCCTCCTGAGATTACCTCTAATTTATTCTGTATATATGTTTATAAATAGTTATTTGCGAGTTGTCTCCCTAGGCAGCTAGGTGGTAAAGCGAATAGAACACTAAGCCTGGAGTGATGAAGAGTTGAGTTCAGATTGTGCCTCATAGACACTTACTAGCTGTATGGCCTATGGGTTAATCACTCAACCTCTGTTTGCCTCAGTTTCCTTATTTGTAAAGTGGAGATAATAATAATAGAAGAATCTTTCTCAAGAATATATTCAATGCTATATTTGTAGAAGGTGTAGTTAAGTGCTGCAGTAGATAGAGTACTGGCCTTGGAATCAGGAGGATCTGAGTTCAAATCTGGCCTCAGACACTTACTCACTGTGTGACTCTGGGCAAGTCACTTAACCCTGTTTGCCTCATTTCCTCATCTGTAAAGTGAGCTGGAGAAGGACATGGCAAAGCACTTCAGTATCCCTGTCATGAAAACAAAAAAATGGGATCATAAAGAGTCAGATACAACTGAAAACAACTCACCAACAAAAACACCCTGGTAGAATCCTCTATAGTTTGTACTCTTCTGTCATAGACTTTGAAAACTCATAATTACTGCTATGCAACCAGTTTGCTTTGTTGTATGACTTTTGTACTCCTTTATGCACACCAAGTGCTGTTACAATGAACAACATTATGACAAAATTATATATTGAATCAACAAAGTTTAATACCAAGTTATTTCTTACAATCTTCATCTAAAATATTTGCCATGAAAGTTTTCTAAGGAAGCTGCTGATAATGACAGCAAAAACTGAGGATCTCGTTTCTAGTAAATGTGAACATTAGGAAAAAAATGTCACAGTAAGCTGCAGTGAATGTAAGATGTTTTTATTTCTATCATACCCAAGTGACTGTCAACTACATTAAAAATATAGAGTAATAGTCTTTAAAAAAGGCTCATTAGTGATGGAGACAAATTGAAAAAGTGTGAAGCAGGACAGCAAATGATCTCCTCCCACCCTCCAACAAAACCTCCACCACGAAGATCTAGAAAAATGCACCAGACCAAATCCTGATGGGAAAAATCAAAATAAAGACACCATGGAAAAGTCTGCTACCCTTGGTTGGCATAAGGAGAAAGACTGAGAGATCTCTGACACTGGGAATGGGATCTGTCCAGAAGCCTTGTTGTGCAGGATAAGGCTGAGTGAAAAGGCAAACAGAGGTCCCAGACCCAAATCAAAACCCTCCAAATCTCATGCTAGGGCACCTTAATGGTGACAAATGCCAACTGTAGGCTTTAGTGCCCAGTACACAGTTCTTGGCCACAGGTCCAGGTTGGACTGAAAAGGGAACCTGCCTCTCCTTTCCTACTTTCTACCCTTCCCCCAAGAACATGCCCTGTGCTATACAGAGACGAAAGAGCAGGAAAGGAAGGAAACAAACATTTTTTAAGTTCCTGCTGGACACGAGGCACTATGCTGAGTGACTTACAAATTTTTCCTCATTTGATACTCATAATATCCCTGGGAAGTAGTTCTACAGCAAGAGAGGAGTAGGTTCAGAATCAAGTGGCAACAGAATGTTTTTGAATACTTCAGAGGAATAACCAAGGCAGGAATCCTAAACCAAAGGAGAGACTGCAGTTCTTTCATTCAGAACCACTAGAGTCTCACAGCTGTCTGATTCTGGCTGAGTTCAGCAGTATCTACTCTTGCTCAGACTCAAATTCAGGTCAGGAACTTGCAGAGCCCAGATCAGGGCTAGAACAGTCAGACTTTACCCTAGGTCAGACTACTTTTGAGTGCCAAAAGCTTTCAGGTCCCTACCCTGACCTGTACCTGATATCCATGAAGAAAAACCTTAAGAAAGTAGCAGCAAGACCAGCATGGAACTTCCCTTCAGAAGTGCAGAGTTCAGTCCAAAGTTAGGAAAATGGATGAGGATTATCAGATAAAAACAAAACAAAAAGATTGTGTGTGTGTGTGTGTGTGTGTGTGTGTGTGTGTGTGTAGGAATTTTAAAGGCAGAAATCCAGAAGAAGAGAATGATAGCAAAATACCTACAAGCAAAGACTCAAAGAGAAGTGCAGCTAGGGCTTAAATTCAACAAGAATTATTGGAAGACATGAAGAAAGAATTTAGGAAAGAGTTAAAAATGTGCAAACCAAAAATGGAGGGGTAAAGGAAGAAATTCACCTGACCTCTTACAAATTCACCTTTAGGGTTAAAATTATACCTCAAAATCAAATCCAGAATGGCAGGACTAACAAATTGATGAGGTGAAACAATTTTCCAGCCCAAGAAAACTTGGAAGGTCAGCAGGAAAGGTTTCTTTCACTGGGGTAAGAGTGGAGTGCAGTCCAGGACAAGCTGTGTTGGCAAGCCAAAAACAGAACTTAAGGATGGCTGAATTGGCAGCTGTGGATTCCAGAGTTCTCAGTCAACAGAAGGTAAGGGGCTTGCAAACTGATCAGAAGGAGAACATAGGGGACCTTTTGCTGGCTCTGTAAGCAGGACTCTGTGGAATTGCTCATGTGAAATTCAGTCACTGTCCCAGCGTCAGGATTAGGGACCCTGGTTGTGATTGCAGGATGGGAGAGTGCTCGTAACCACTAAGTGAGCAGAATGCAGGCCAGGAGAGCAGTAAAAAAAACACTCCTTAGATCATGCCCCCTGAGAAGAACTGAAAGCTTGCAGAATCCCAGAACTTGCTCTAAAAACAGCAGCACAAAAAAAAATCTGAAGCTTAGAACAGTATCCCCTCTTTCTTGGAAGCAGAGAACAATTTCAACATAAAGTTAGAAATCATCAAATAAGCAGGAAAATGAGCAAACATATAAAAAAAGATTATAGGAAATTGCTACTGTGACAGGAAAGATTAAAACACAAGCTCAGAAGAAGACAGCAAAGTCAAAAGAGATACATCCAAAGCCACAAAGAAAAAAATATGAATTAGTATTAGGCCCCAAAAGAAATCATAAAAGAGCTCAAAAAGGATTTTAAAAATCAAATAAGAGAGGTAAAGGAAAGATTTGGGAAAAATACAGAGTTAACAGACTGGTGAAGGAGGCACAAAAATATTGATAAAGGTAACACCTTAAAAATAGGGCAAATGACAAAAGAAGGCTAAAACTCCACTGAACAGAAGGACTGTTTAAAAAGCAGAAGGGGCCAAATGGAAGAAACTGTATAAAAATTCACTAAAGAAAATAAATTGGGGAAGAGTCATGAAACTGAGGTCCAGGGTAAGCAGGAAATCACGTGAACTCTCCCATATTCACCTCCAAAGAACTAGAAAACGTACCACAAAATAAATTTTGAAATGGCAGAACTAGCCAAAAATGTGATGAAACTTGGAACTTTGGCAGGAAAGGTTTGTGTCATTCAGCTAAAAGGAGGCATGGTCCAGGACAGGGAGTGTTTTGGCAAGTCAGAATCAGACATAGCCTCAGCAAGCCAGAGGGAAGCCCTCAGACCCGCAGTGAAGCCAAGTGAGCAGGCAACATTTAGAAACAAAACCATCACTCTTTACAGATGATATAATGAAATACTTAGAGAATCCTAGAGAACCAAGTAATTAACTCCTTAAAATAATTAACAACTTTAGTAAAGTTGCAGTATATAAAATAAAGGTAGACAAATCATAAGCATTTCTTTATATGAACAACAAAGCCCAGTAGGAAGATACAGAAAGAGAAAGTCTTTAACTCTAACCAATGTAAAATACTTGGGAGTCTACCTCACAAGACAAACCCAGGAAGTATAGCAACACAATCACACAGCACTTTTCACACCATTAAAGACAGATCTAAACAATTGGAAAAATATCAATTGCTCATGAGTAGGCTGAGCCAACACAACACAATGACAATTCTGCCTAAAATAATTTACTTCTTCAGTGCCATATCAACCGAACTACCAAAAATATTTCACAGAGCAAAAAAAAAAAAATAACAAAATTCATCTGGAAGCACAAAACTTCAAGAATATCAAGGGAGTTAATTTTAAAAGTGTGAAGAATAAATGGCCTAGCAGGACCAGATTTCGAACTATACTACAAAGTAGTAATCATCAAAATTATATTCTACTGGCTAAGAAATAGAGAGGTGGATCAGAGGAATAGAAGACCCATGAGTAAATGCCCATAGTAACCAAGTGTTTGAGAAACCCTAAGACTTCAGCCTCTTGGATAAGAACTCACTGTTCAGCAGAAAACTGCTGGAAAACAAAACAAAACAAATAAAACAATACGGCAAAAACTAGATATAGCAAACATTTTACACTGGATTCCAAGATAAGATCAAAATGGGTAAATGGTTCATACGTAAAGGGTAATGCCAAAAGCAAATGAGGAGAGCAAGCAATAGTTTAATGATCAGATATATAGAGAGGTAGAAAACAAATTGTGACCAAATAAGAGATAGCATTGCAAACTGTAAAATGATAATGGCGATTATATTGAATTAACAAAAAAGTTTTTGCAAAAATAAACCCAATATAACCAAGATAAGAAGGAGAGCAGAAAGCTGGGAAATAATTTTTGCAGGAAGTATTTCTGATAAAGTCCTTATTTCCTAAATATATAGAGAACAAAGCCATTCCCCAATTGATAAGTGATCAAAGGATACAAATAGGTAGTTTTCATATGAAGAAATAATAACTATTTATAGTCATATGAAGAAATGCTTTAAAACACTATTGATTAGAGAAGTGCAAATTAAAATATCTCTGAGGTACCACCTCACACATATCAGACTGTCTAATATGACAAAAAAGAAAATGATAAATCTAGGAGAGGATGTGGGAAAAATGGAGCATTAATGCACTGTTGGTGGAGTTGTGAATGGATCCAACCTTTCAGGGGAGCAATTTGGAACTATACTCAAAGAGCAAACCAACTGTGCATACCCTTTGACCCAGCAATACAACTACTAGGTCTACATTCCAAAGAGATCATAAAAAGAATGAAAAGACTTACATGCACAAAAATATTTATAGCAGCTCTTCTTGCAGTAGCAAAGTATTGGAAATTGAGCAGATGCCCATCAATTGGGAAATGGCTGAACAAACTGTGGTATAGGAATGTAATGGAATACTATCTTACAATAAGAAATGATGAGCAAGAGAGTTTCAGAAAAAAAAAATAGGGTAGGGCTTATATGAATTGATACAAAGTGAAATGAGGAGAACCAAGAGAACATTATACCCAGTAACAAGTACATTATATCATGATCGACTATGAATGACAACTCTTTCCAGAAGTACAAAGATCCAAGACAATTACACAGGTCTTATGCTGGAAAATGCTATTCACATCCAGAGAAGGAACTGATGGATTCTGAATGCAAATCAAAGCATACTATTTTCACCTAATTTTTTTCATGTTTTTTTTCTTTGATCTTTTCCTTCTTTCAAAGCTATGATTAATATGGAAATATATTTTACATGATTCCATATGCACACACACACAGATATATATATATATGTATATATATATATGCCTATACATAGGTTATATATAACGTATATCAAATTGTTTACCTTTTTAGGAAGAGAGGAGGTGAGGGAGGGTGAGAGAAAAGTTTAAAACTCAAAATTTTAAAAATTAATGTTGAAAATGTTCTTATATTTAAGTGAAAAAATTATTAAAGGAATAAAAACTCCTTAAAAAGTAGAATTGGCCTAGTGAAAAAAAAAGAAATAAAAACGTTCACTGAAGAAAATAATTACTTAAAAATTAAATGTTCCACATGGCAGCTAATGAGTGCAGGAAGTATCAAGAATCAACAAAATAGAATGAAAAGAATAGAAAAATAGAAGAAAATGTGATACATGTCATTGGATAAACAACTGACTTAGTAAATAAATTGAGGACAGATAATTTAAAACTTACTGGACTACTTGAATGCCATGATTAAAACAAAAACAAAAAAACTCAAACATCATATTTCAAGAAGCTGTCAAGGAAAATTGCCTTGATATCCTAGATCCAGAGGGTAAAATTGAAATTAAGAAAATCACTGACTACCTCCTGAAAGGGGTCCCAAAAAAGAATATACCTAGGAATACAGTAGTCAAATTCTAGAGTACTATGGTATAGTAGTCAAATTCTAGAGACCCTAGGTAAATGAAAGCAAGTAGAAAGCATACTAATGTAAATAAATACTATGGAGCCACAGTCAGGATAACACAAGATTTAGCAGCATCTTCTCTAAAGAATGGGAGGGGGCGGGGATTGAAATATGATATTGCCAAGGGCAAAGGAGCTAGCATTACAACCAAAAATCACCCACCCAGAGGAACTAAGCATAATCTTTTGATGGGGAAATGATCATGTAATGAAACTGAAGACTATCCAGAATTACTGATGAAGGACCAGAGTTGAATAAAAAAAAATATGACTCAAAAACAAGACTCAAGACAAGAAAAAAAAGAGAAAAAATGAAAGAAAAATCATGAGATT
Source organism: Phalanger gymnotis (assembly GCA_028646595.1). Classification (NCBI taxonomy): domain Eukaryota; kingdom Metazoa; phylum Chordata; class Mammalia; order Diprotodontia; family Phalangeridae; genus Phalanger; species Phalanger gymnotis. Next base: position 7,628 of record JAQQSZ010002143.1, on the reverse strand, counting down.
CAATAATTTTCAAATGTTTTACAATCCTTCATGGGAAGATGATTCTTGGAAATCCTAAGATCTTTATCATCATTAGGGCAGTTAGAAGGAAGGTACATAGACAATAGAGCTTTCACAATGGAGAGGAAGATGGGTGGGGTGGCAAGCAATACTTGAACGTTACTCTCTTTTGAATCATCTGAAAGAAAGAATGACATCCACACAGTAAGAAATAGTAAAATGAAACAAAACAAAACAAAACAAAACAAAAAAAACCTGCCTTACTCCACAGGAAAATAGAAGGGAAGGGAGATTAGAGAACTGTGGTGGGTGGACCTATAGAATGGAAAGAGAGGATTGGGGGAGACAGTGGGCAGAAGCAAAACACTTTTTGGGAGGGATAAGGTGGAAGTAGAGAGAGAGAGGGATACGTAGGGCAAAAAAGTACGATGGAGGAAAATAAACAGTAATCATAACTGTGAATAAGAATTAGATGAACTGACTTATAAAACAGAAACAGAGCAGAGCGGATTAAAAAACGGATTCTTACAGTATGTTGTTTATATCAAATACACTAGAATCAGAGAGACACAAAGAATTAAAAAAGAGATCTAATTAAGAGAGATAAGCAGGGCAACTTTGCTAAATGGCACCATGGGCAATGAAGAAATATCAGTAGTAAACATATGCACCAAATGCTATAGCACCTGAAGTCTTAAAGCAAAAGATAGATGTTACAGGAGCAAATAGAGAGTAAAACTATACCAGTGAGGGACCTCAATTTTGCCCTCTCAGAATTGATAAATCTAGCCAGAAACCAAACAAGAAAGAAGTTAAGGAAATGAATAAAGTTTTAGAAACGTTAGATATGATAGAACTCAAGAAAATTGAATAGGAATAGAAAGGAATATAACTTTTATTTTCTCCCAGCAATACATGACACCTACACAATAATCGACCATGTAACAAGGAATAAAAATCTCATAACCAAATTCAGCAAAGCATAATTATTAAATACATCCTTTTCAGATCATATTTCAATAAAACTATATCTAATAAAAGACCATGGAAACAAAGATTAAAAAAATTATGGGAAACTAATCTAATCTTAAATAATGAGTAAGTCAAAGAACAAATCATAGAAACAATATTTTCATTAAAAAGAATGACAATGAGAAAATACACCAAAAACAATATTAATTTTTACATGTAATTGGAAAAAATAAAATATTTAAAAAGAGGAAAGTTAAAATGCTTTTGTCAATTAAATGAGAGCTAGATGAAAAAAATAAATTGGAAAATAAATGACATCTATTAAAGAAAGAATTGGAAAAGGAATTAATAGCGTTAGACAAGAGTAACAAACTCTCACCCAAGTAACAAACTCCCTGAAAGGAAGAAATAGAAGTCAATGAATATAAAACAAATTCAAAAGACTAAAACATAGAAGGAAAATAGAAACTAGATCCTAGACATTATGTCTTAAAAATCTGAAAAGATCTTACAGAACCAGAAAGTAAAGTTAAAATAGAAAGAATCCAATGATTCCCTCCTAAAAGAAACCCATTCCAATGCAAAATGTTATAGTCAAGACCCAAAACTTTCCTTTCAAAGAAAAAATACTGCCTGTTGTCACAAAGAATGAATATAAATAATGAGGAACCACATTCAAAATCGCACATGATTTAGTAATCACCACCAAAAAGGAAAAGAAATTTTGGAATACAATATTCCAGAAGGCAAAGGACATAGATTTACAACCTAAAATAACAACATGCAAAACTGAATATAATCCTAAAAAGGGAAAATTGATCTTTAATTAAATACAGTATTTCCAAGTATTACTCATGGTCAGGACAGAGCTTTATAGAACTCATATGTGTGTGTGTGTGTGTGTGTGTGTGTGTGTGTGTGTGTGTGTGTGCACATATATGTGTGAGAATCCTAAAAGTTAAACAGAAAGGAACAATGAAAAAAAAGATTAAACAAGCATAAATTAAATACATTATGATATATAGAAATGAAACATGTCTCCTCTGAGCCTATTATTATCAGGGTTCAGAGAGGGCTGGATATGGTTCTGTCTTTCGATACCCTTAAGAAAAGAACAGAAAGAGAGAAAATTAATGAAATTTGTGGTTGAGGGAAAGGAAGGTTAGGAAAAAATATCTCACATAAATCAGGGTATTCAAATAAAAATCTCTAAAAACAAAAAAAGAAATGTAGGGGGGAAGTGACTGACACTAAAAGCTCATTCATACCCCAAAATGGTTAAAGGAGGGAAGAACACAAAACAGTTTGCTATAGAAATCCATTTCACTCATCAGGGAAATAAGAAGGAAAGGGGGAAAGGCAGAAGGGGAAATTAAATGGACGGTTGATTAAGGGAGATACTAGTTCTAAGCAGAATGTAATCTACCTAAGGATATACAGAGGTATTTCTAGTTTTTTTGTGGTGGTAGAGAATGGAAATCAGAGGGGATGCCAACAATTGGAGAATGGCTGACTAAGATCTGGTACATAAATGTGATGAAATACTATTGTGCTATAAGACAGAAGTATCAAATATGTGCCCTGTGGACCACATGCAGCCTGTAATAAGACTGAGGCCCAAAGGAGATGAAAATGCAATTGTGAATATTAAATAAAATGAATGCAAATTCAATAGAATATAGATGATGCTATTGTGTGGTTTTCTAAGTCAAAATTCCTCCCAATACTCATGATACTGAATTAATGATGCTGATTGTGTCCACTACAAATTTATGTTATACAACCTCAAATAGGCATTCCCTGCTGCTTAGCTATCCTGTCATGCCTCCCTTATCAACTCACTCTTCCACTTTCCACAAAAACCTCTTCCAAAACTTCTCATCTCTCGTCAAACTTCACATGGCTTCCTTCCCATCCCACTCAGCTGAGTATTTTGCCTCATATTTTACTGAAAAATAACTGAGGACATTCTCTTTGAGCTCCCTCTGCTCCTTTCTTCCTCTTATCATCCTATCACCCAGATTCCTTCCGCCACCTTCTTCTTCACCCATCTCACATAATGAGGTAGCCCTACACCTTCCCGTGGCTAATCCTTCTACCCGCATGAGTGATCTCATTCGTTCCCATCTCCTCAAACAGATCGCCACCTCTGCCATCCCCTACCTATAACTGATTTTCAACCTCTCTCTGTCTACTGGCTCGTTTTCTACTGCTTACAAAATTACCTGTGTCTTCCTATCCTAAAAAAAACCCTCACTTGATCCTTCCATCTGTGCTGTCATCCTATATTGCTTCTGAAACTCCTCGTAAAGGTTGGCTACAATAGATGTTTCCACCTTCTTTTCTCTCTCTTTTCTCAGCTGCTAACAATCTGGCTTCTAACTTTGTCATTCCATTGAAACTGCTCTCTCCAAAGTTACCAGTGATCTCCTGGTTGCTAAATCCAACAGCTTTTTTTCTTTCTCTCTCCTCATTCTCTTTGACCTCTCTGTAGCCTTTTACACTGGGCAATGACTCTTTCTTCCTTTATATTCTCTCCTCTAGATTTTCAGAACACCATTTTCTCCTATGTTTCCCCTGCCTATATGACTGCTCCTTTCCTTGCTTCTTTGTTTGATCCTCCTCCAAATCATAATTTCTAACCATAGGCGTCCCTCTCTGGCCTGGGCTCCCTTTTCTTCTTTCTCTCTACTGGTTTATTTGGTGAACTTATCAGCTTCCATGCATTTAATTACCATCTCTGTCCTAATGATTCTCAAATTTACCTTTCCTGTCCCTGTATCTCTACTGACATTTGATCTTGGATCTCCAACTGTATTTTAGACATCTTGAAAAGGATGTCCAGTAGCCATACTCAACAAGACCAAAGCGTAATATCTTTCATCTCATTTTCTCATCATATTGTCTCATTATGTTTCTCTCTACAATCTCCCCTGACATACGATTTTCCTCATTAATAGAGAGGACAACATCATCTCCCCAAGGCCATCTGGCTCAAAAAACTAGAGTCATCCTAGATTCCTTAATATATCTCTCATTCCTCCCTCCCCTATATACAAGCTCTTACAAAGGCCTGCCAATTTCATCTCTGCAAATTCTCTCAATATACCTTCTCACCTCTGACACTGTCACTCCTATAGTGGAAGTCCTTATCATTTCATACCTTGATTATTGCAACAGACCTATGGTGGGGCTGCTTTTCTCAAGTTTTTCCCTGCTCCAAACCATACTGTATTTAGTCACCAAAGTGATTTTCCTAAAACTCGGGTATGATCATGTCATTCCTTATTCAGTAAATTTGGGTGGCTTCCTATTCCTTCCAGTAGCAAATGCAAAATACTCTGTTTGGTATTGAAAAACCTCCCTAATCTATTTTTCTCCTCCCTTTCAAAGTCTTTTATTTTTATTTTTATTGTGCACCTTACTCCCTGGCATGTATTCTTCAATCCAGTGAAAATGGCCTCTTGGAAGAATCACAAAGAAGACACTCCATCTCTTGGTTCAAGGTATTCTCTCTGGCTGTCCTCCATTCCTCAAATCATTCCCTTCTTCACTCCAACTACTTACCTTCTTGACTTTTTTTTTAAGTTTCAGCTAAACTCCCATCGTCTTCAGAAAATTTTCTCTATACCCTTTTAATTCCAGTATTTTCTGTCTTTTAATTATTTCCTATTTGTCTTGTGCAAAATTTGCTTTGTATTTTTTGTTTGCATCTTGTGTTCCCCGTGAGTTTTACAAGCTCCTCGAGGGCAGGGACTGTCTTTTGCCTCTCTTTGTATCCCAGGAGTTAGCACAATCCTGGCACATCATAAGTAATAAATGTGTATCTATCCCTTGGTATGCATCTCACAGGGATCCTGATATGTGGCTCAGTGGTCCCTGTTTTTGTTTGTGTTTGACACTAGACTTATAAGAATTGGTGAAGGGGATCATTCCAGAGAAACTCTAGAAGGCTCGTATGCACTGTTGCAGAATGAAGAGAAAATAACCAGGAAAATAATTTACAATAACAAACCATGGTAAAGACAGACTTTGGAAGAAGTAGGAGTTTTGATTGGTTAACAGTGAACACCAGTTCCAGAGGGTTAATACTGAAAAATGTTACTTAATTACTAATGGTAATTAGTATGTTACACAACCTCAAATGGGCATTCCCTGCTGCTCAGCTATCCTATCATACCTCCCTTATGATGAAGGATCCAGAGTTCAGAATGATACATACACATTTGATATGGTCAATATAGGAATTTGTTTTGCTTGATTATACATGATTATAATAAGTTTTGTTTTGTTCATTGTCAGTGTGGGGATTTGGGTGAGAGAGAAGAGGTATATTTTTACTAATTAAAAAAAACACAAGTAAAATTATAAATGATGGTCATATTGTCTGGTCTTGTTGCATTAATATCAAGTAAAGAATTAAAAGTAGAAATTAGAGGTATAAATTAGAATGCTAATTAAAGATGAAAAAGAATTATAGGTCTTATAGAAAAAATGCTATTTTAAAATGATTATCATGATTTATTAAATATTTTAAAATGACAAGAAAATAGGTTATTTGGTGAAACCAACTGAGAAATTCTCTCAAAATGTATACTCCCTGGGGGAAAAAAATAGGCATATATGGAACTCAGGAACTCAGAAGTAGATAAAATTAACCAGGCAAAATTACACGATAATAAGAATAGAATAATACAAGAATAGAAAATTCTCTATAAGACAGTGATTCTCAACTTGAAGACAGAGAAACAATATTCCAAGTTTAATAGGGATTGTGCCTGTGGCCAGAATGCATCAAATCATGTTTTCTTTTTTTTTGTTTGTTTCATTTTGTTTTGTTTTTGGAGGAAGGTAGGGTTAAGGTGGAATTTGTCCAAGGCATGTCCCTTACATATTTTCACAACATTCCCATAAGTGATCTTTAGCATCCTACATGACAAGACAATCTTAGCAAGTTCATATCTTCACAAGCTTAAAATGTCTATTACATGCTGTCCCATGCCTGAAAAAAATGCTGTATCTGGAAAATAAGCTTACTTGCTTCCTTCATGTAGAGAGACATAATATTTTCCTCTAGCTTTCTTCACATAGAAATACTATTCTAGTCAATCTCACATAGACATTTACATATGTATATGTATGTATATGCATCTATGTGTGTGTATACACACATATTTGCATACACAGGAAAAAATCAGAACACTAAGAAAAAAATGAATATAATACTAGAGGAAATCCCACAATACATAATTGTTGGGAATCAAGAGGTGACAAACTGATGGAGAAAATAAAAAGATCTGAGGGAATCCTGAAATGTTGATTGCCATGAAATGTATGAAATATGATGGCCAAAATTTGGAATTTTAATTTCAAAGCAAAATAGCATGAGCATTAAGAACCAACAAGAATTTCACAGACCAAAACCAAATCTAAATTGCCAAAGCCTCCTTTCAAGTTATGAGAAATTTAAGAGAAGATTAGAACATTACGTGCTAAAAAATAAGGTAAATCATTCACAAACTCCTAATATGACACATGCAACAAAAGTGTTCTTAATGATGAACTAAAAATAACAGCATTAGCAGAAAAGAAAGGTCAAGAATTCCTTCAAACGTATCAGTAGTGAAAGGAGACTGGGGTTGACACACTCATTAAAGAAAAGTTATGTGAGAAATGTAAATAGGCACCATTACAAAATGTTCTACAATGAAGGCAATTTTTTTCATTCTTCTACTGCTAGGCAAGGTTATTAAAAAATAAAACTCAGTTTGTTGGAGAGCAATAAGTACAGCAAGAAGAAAACATTTATGAGTAAATTTCAAAGCAATGCAAACAAATTGGGAGGAGAGAAAGAAGAGTTAACCTAACACATCGAGTGGACTCCACGTTATCTCATTAATGAATCAATCTCTTCAGGGAAAGAAAAATGTAGAGAAGCTACTTTCATTGTATAAAAGGGAACAAAAGTCTACGGGAGATTGAGTCACGCTCTTTCCTGATCTGGGTTTGAGGAAGTAGAGAACTTTTTCCCCCTGCTTTCTTTGCCGTTTTTCTGCTGGGAGGGATATTTTGGGTTAAAGAAAAATTGGGGTAGTGAAATCATAGGCAGTTTGTGATGTAGTGAGTAGTAGTGTGCTGGGCCTGAAATTAGGAAGACCTCAGTTCAAAATCCAGGCTCAGAAACTTCCTAGATGTACAACCGCAGAGAAGTAATGTAAAATAGATTTGCCTTAGTTTTTCAAGCATAAAATGGGGTTGATAATGGCACATACTTTACAGGGTTGTTATGAGAATAAAATGCGATAATATTTGTAAATAGTCTTAGCACGGCGCCTGTCATATTATAAGATTTATATAAATTATTCCCCTCCTGCGCTTTTCCTTTTTTATTTAATTTATTTAATATATTTAGTTTTCAGCATTGATATTCACAAGAGTTTGAATTACAAATTTTCTCCTCATTTCTACCCTCCCTCCCACTCCAAGATGGCGTATATTCTGGTTGCTCTGTTCCTCAGTCAGCCCTCCCTTCTGTCACCCCACTCCCCTCCCATCCCCTTTTCCCTTCCTTTCTTGTAGGGAAAGATAAATCTCCACACCCCATTGCCTGTGTATCTTATTTTCTAGTTGCATGCAAAAACTTTTTTTTTTGTTTT
>JAQQSZ010002142.1:0-14851 GCA_028646595.1 Phalanger gymnotis | reverse complement strand
GCAATAGAAGGGAGGGCAGATATAGAGAGGAGGTAATGAAAAGCAAACACTTTTGAAAAGGGACTGGGTCAAGGGAGAAAATTCAATACAGGGGGTTAGGATAGGAAGGAGCAAAATATAATTAGTCTTTCACAATATGAGTATTGTGGAAGGGTTTTACATAATGATACACATGTGGGCTATGTTGAATTGCTTGCCTTCTTAGGGATGCTGGGTGGGGAAAACGGAGAAGAGAGAATTTAGAACTCAAAGTTTTTAAAAGTAGATGTTCAAAAAAAAGTTTTTGTGTGCAAAATGCAAATAGGAAATAAGATATTGAGGCAATGTGGCATAGAAATCTATCTCTCTCTAAAAGAAAGTAAGAGAAAAGTAGATGGGGTGTGGGAGTGGGGAGACAGTAGGGAGGGCTGACTGGGGAATGGGGTAACCAGAATATATGCCATCTTGGAGTGGGGGGGAGGATAGAAATGGGAAGAAAGTTTGTAATTCAAACTCTTGTGAAAATCAGTGGCGAAAACTAAAAATATTAAATTAATAAAAAAATTTAATAATCATATCAAAAACGATGAACAGGTTGTGTGACATGATTTCTGCTTGGTGAATCCATTCAGGTTCTTTTAAGTAACTTTTTGCCTTTTTAGATTACAGAGTCATACATTTAGTATTAAAGAAATCTTAGAGACTAAATTCAACACCTTCATTTTATAGAATGAGGAATCTGTGGTACAGTGATTTCTATAGAGTTGCTAAATATAGAAAGGTATATGTAGTAAATGCCTGAGGTGGGAATTTGAACCCAGTTCTCTCTTTTTCCAATACCCTACGTATTATACCACACTCTCTTAGAAGTGATTTTCACCAATAATCTCTCCAGTGATCTCTCTCAAATCCAAGTCAGCAGCAAGTCATGTCATCATTTCCCTGATGTCATGGTCCTCTTTGAAAACAAAGGGCATACACAACCTGTGAGTAGACCTAGCTGCCTGAAAGGGGACACATCTAGCTGGGTAACTCCTTCTCCCACTCCCTCTCCCCATCCTGCTCCTCTCAAAAGGAAGGTAAATTTTGATAGCCAGAAGCTGTCCACTTAACTTGGGGTTCACTGCATAGTTTTCTACCTTCCTTCCTTCCTTCCTTCCTTCCTTCCTTCCTTCCTTCCTTCCTTCTTTCTTTCTTTCTTTCTTTCTTTCTTTCTTTCTTTCTTTCTTTCTTTCTTTCCTTCCTTCCTTCCTAACTTCCTTCCTTCCTTCCTAACTTCCTTTCTTCCTGTTCACTCTGAAGCCACAATAAGTTCCTGCTTAAGCTCCACTTAATGGCTGTATTTTGGGCCCTAATGGCTTAGAGTGAATGTCAATGATAACTGTTTCTCTTTGGAACAGCAACCCTGAGGGTCTTTCTCTCCCATTTTGATTTTTTTTTTTCTGGTTAAAGGGGCCATCCCTTGACTCACTTTTAAAGAGGCCTATTCACTTAATAGGCATTACCTTACTCTAATTGAATACATGAAAAGTCCTGAGCCTAAAAGGGGTAGGGTCTCCCATTGCATCCTGGTTCATCTCTAGCCATCCTATCCAACATCAGGTCACTGGATCCAGATGGCTCTGGAGGGGAAAGTGAGGCTGGTGACCTTGCACGGCCCTCTCTCATTCAAATCCAAGTCAACTGCAAGTCATGTCATCATTTCTCTGTCATCTCTTCAAAAACAAAGGACAAACACAACAATGATCTAGCTTAGAATTTTCCATTATTAAAGTCAGGTTTATTGGCCTAGTATGCAGTCTTTTCTTTCTTCCTTCCTTCCTTCTTTTCTTTCTTCCTTCCTTCCTTCTTTTCTTTCTTTCTTCCTCTTCCTTCCTTCCTTCCTTTCTTTCTTTCTTCCTTCCTTTCTCTCTCTCTCTCTCTCTCTCTCTCTCTCTCTCTCTCTCTCTCTCTCTCTCTCTCTGTCTCTCTCTGTCTCTCTATTTCTTTCTTTCTGAAAATAATACCCATGACACAACTTTAAGTAAAGTTTATTCTGTGTTGTTAACATTTTTCTATCATTTTCTGAAATCTAGATAGTTAACAAAATAATCAAACATCTATGTGCAGAATTTGACAATTCTTGAGGTATAGATGCTCACATTGAATATTAATAATAGGCTTTCTGGAATAGATTCCACTTGCTCTAGTACACCTCTGGAATAGAGGAAAATGAAACAAGTCACTTTTGGTCAAATTGATTTTTCAGCCGCTTCTACCTATGGGTAGAAGACAAAATAGAGGCAATAGGAGATGTAGCACTTTAGCTGAGGTAAGAAATTAGAGATAGATATGTCAATTTTGGAGTCGTCTTCATAGAGATGATAAGTGGGTATATGGGAGGTGATTAAATCCCTGAGGAAGACTATATAGAGAAGAGAGGCAAGAAGGAAGCTCAAGAGATGGCCCAATGATGCAACCATGCATAGAGTATAAAATTGCAAAAGGAATGAAGGACATTAAATATGAAATATAATAAGATCAGTGTTAAAATCTTTACTTAGTTTAACAAAATAAACCATACATAAATATAATAGATAAAGATTCATTAGAAAAAAGTTCAAGTGAGAAATAGTAATGTATCTATTCAATTACAGTTTCACTAGGAGTAAATAATGTGAAAAGATGGTCAAAAAAGTTTGGATGATTTAAAATTATATTAAAAAAAACATTAGTGGGGCAGAGCCAAGATGACAGAATAAGGCCAGAACTGGCCTGAACTCTTCAAAATTCATCTCTACACTATTATAAAATAACACCTCAAAACGAATTCTGGAGCAGTAGAAATAAAAGGGGGAAAGGTGTTAAAAAAAATTTGCAGTCCACGACAACTTAAAAAGTAAGCAGAAAAAAACATGACTTACTTGGGTAAAAGGACCATAGTTCATGCAGGCAGAATTCAGAAAATCCAGCAACAGTCTGTATCCCTGGAAGCCAGCAGCAAGGCTCACAGCCCTGGGATGGGACAGCAGTTATTCCATATGAAATTGGCACAGGACAGCAGCAAAGCACTGCATCTTCAGAAAAGGACACTGGCAAGGCTCCATCTGCTCACCATGTTCAGGCCAGTAGTGAGATCCCTGCAACCCCAGTACAAGAAGCTTGAGACAGTGCCCCATCCACCTCAGAAGCAGAGCCCAACTTTAATATAAAGATATAAATCTTTAAATAGGCTGCAAAAAAATGTGCAAACAAATAAACAAAAGTGATCACAGAAAGTTACTATGGTGACAGAGAAGATGAAAACACAAACTCAGAGGGGGACAGCAATATCAAAATAGCTATGTTTGAATCCTCAAAGAAAAATGTTAATTGAATTCAGACCCAAACTACTGGGGAGCTCAAAAAGGAATTTTAAAATTAAATACAGGTAGAGGAAAGATTGGGAAAATAAATGAGAGTGATGGAAGAGAATCATGAAAAAAGTCAACAGCTAGTAAAGAACAACAAAAAATTGTGGTGAAAAAGGTACAAAAATTCAGTTAAGAAAACATCATTTAAAAAAAGTAAAATTGGCCACATGGGAAAGGAGGTTAAAAAAAACTTACTGATGAAAATAATTCCTTCAAACATAGAATTGTGCAAATGGAAGCTAATATCTCCATGAAACATCAAGAAGACATCAAAGAAAATCAAAAGAATGAAAAAAAGTATAAAATGTGAAATATCTGATGGGAAAAACAAAACTGACCTTGAAAATAGTGGGGCTGGTACACTGTAGTGTAAAGGGATTTATGATTCTCATATTAATTGATATGATATGTGTAATGAATATACTAACAATTTAGATTCCTCAGAGCTTCCTCTTTTCAGCAAATTCTGGGTTGGGAGTCAGTAGCTTAAAGTGATCAATCAACTGACAATATTTATGTTCCTGTTCTTGTGTACCTTAAGGGAAGCTAATCAAAGAATGTAAAACCTGTTCTCATCACAGAACTCACCCCACATAGTAATCACAACCGCCCCCCCCCCAAGAAAACCACTCCAGACCTAGAAAGGATTGTGTCATAATTCACCTTCCCCTGCCCCACACTCCCACAGCACTTCCCACTTATGACTTATGTATATGTGCTCTTCCTTTCTTTGAGCATGATAAACTCTCCTCAGGAGAAATTCAAGTTTGCAGATCACATTCCTCAATCTGAAATTAGTTAATTAAAATGTTACTTGAATGCTGGTACACCTACCTCTAACCATTCCCAGGTTAGAGACAAGTACAATAAAATTCTCCAACAAAGGGGAGTCTTCATAGTCAAAAAATAGCTGCAAACAGAGCAAGGAAGTATTAAAGAAAGCTACTGGTCCCAGCATATTGCTACTGATGTTTTTCCTCTAAGTAGCCAGAAGATTATCCAGACTACTATGTGTGGGTACTTCCTGAGGGCCAGAACAGTGACAACAGGACCTGTCTTAAATAAAAAAAATATGGCTATTGATTTCTTCAAGCTCCCAAGTCCTTATTTTATTCAATATTGCCCAAGAGGGGACATTGTGACAAGCACATTAACCTGCACTGCTGGTCACCATTTCAAGTTGAATGGCTGAGGATGAGGGATTTGGGTGACCTTTTGGAAAAAACAAAAAAGGATGGCTTGATCTTTTCACCAGATTCTTGACTATCCGAACTGTGGATCTTTGATCTTTGTCTCTTTTTGGAAATGATTCCAATGAAAATTTGTGTATGTATATAAGAATTGAATATTTGTAGGCCAAATAAGGCAGAAGAATAATGTTTTCTACATTGTGTTTTCTACATCATTGGAAATAAGATTAAAAAAACAATATTTAGCCCTTGAAGGTTATACTCTGTTAAGTGGTATTTCAAGTGAAATTAGACATTTGGACACTTTTTTCAGTTGATAGTTTATTTTTCCTCTGTTTTCTTATGTTATTAATCTTGCTACTTCTCTGAAAGTAGCAATCTTCAAATCTAGGCATGCAGTAGGTGCTCAAACAATATTTAATGATTGAATTGTTTAGGAATCATATGAGAAACAATTACCTCCTACTTCTATGTATTCGGAATCTTAGTCTTTTTTTGAATTGTCATAAATGTCATTTATTAAAGATTTAAGTTTACAAATTAATGTGCACCAATTAGCGGTATCGATGTAGTTGGAGAGTATGGCGCCTTCTCCAAGCAGCACGCCGAGAACCTCCAATGGTATGGTGGAATTTGTGACCCTTCCCAAGACCCCGGCTCTTTCGGCCAGCCGAAGTAAGCCCCCGCATCTCCCTGTGTTTGTGCACCAGCTTGGTGATCCACTGGGTATTGGGGTTTCGTCTGATGGCTTTATGGAATGGGTCAATAAGGATAACCTCAAAGAATTTGTAGGTTGAATCTTCACCCACCCAGTACGAGTTCAAGACTCTGAGGGCGCCGCAGTCGCGGCCAGCACGTTCTTCTGCTACAGAATGAAGGCTCCTGGCAAACTTCAGCTGATTGACGCCATGATGCATGGGTTTACCATAGGTTGCACCCTTGGGAACTGGACGCTTTCGGCCACCACGGCGAACTCGGATGCGGTAGATGACATAACCTTGCTTGGCTTTGTCGGGTCTGGTGTGCCGGGGCGCGCGGTGCAGCGCGGATAGCAGGCGTACTTGCCAGCAAACGCACGCGCAGCAGGAACCGCTTGACATCGGATTGCTTCTTCCTCCACAGCTCCTGAATGTACTCGTAGGCTCCCATCTTGGCTCACGCCTAGCCTGCCTGATGGCTGCCGCCGACCGGAAAAAAAGATCTTAGTCTTTTTTATGCAGTTTTGTAGGTCGGGTCTCTCCTGGGGTTCTATTATAGATGAATACATAAACAATTTCATCATATGCTGAAATAAATATAAAAACATAAATTTTTTTTGACAAGACAAGAATATTTGGACCACTGAGTTTTACTTAATTAACCTAGGGATTTTTGTTTTTGTTTTTCTTATTCATGACAACTCTACATCACTTATATGTCAAATACTGATGATGCTGAGATCCTCAGAGTCATCTTTTTACCAAATTAAAAAAATGCAATCAACTCTCTAATGAACTGCTTTATATTGCTTGTTTCAGATGAGTGCCTTGGTAGTTTGATACTACAGTGAAAATCATTATAAAATATCACCTAGAGAGTCATATTTAATCCATGGTTTCTTATTACATTAGTCAACAAACTTGCACATTTCTATTTTGAAATGCATCGAAAGAAGCATCCGGACTAAGAAAACTGCAGAGTAATCAATTATTTCAATCCCCATATGATATGGGTTGATATGTACATTCATGTGTGTATATATATATATATATATATATATATATATATATATATATATATATGTATATGCGTATAATTGTACCTGTATGTAACGCATGATTTGATTTAAAAAGACTTTAATTGTCATGAAGAGAATACAAAACTGAATTGTATTCAAAAGAGGCAACATCTTTTAGTGAGGGGAGAATATTAGTTCTAGCACTGTCAGACTTGGAAGTTTATTCTAAGCTTCAATTCTGTGTTTACTTGGGAAAGCTATTTTAAGACCACACGATAGACCTCAGTTTCTAAAAACATCATTGGACTATTTCTCTCTAAGATATTTTATTTCAAAATTCTAGAATCTTAATTTAGAATGTTATGAATACATTTAATTTGACACAACAAACACTTCTTAATAAACACCATAATGTGGCAATTTAAAAGCATATTTACTGAAAAAGATCATTAAGAAAAAAAGAAGTACACCCTTAAACTTTGACTGCACTGTACTAACATTATTTTTTTTTGCTAACTTAAAACACCAAAAATGACATTTTCATTTATACAACTATGGTAGATCAGCAATTTCCTGACATAGTTTCCCATTCCCTTACACAGCTTCTTTTCCCCATACAACCTTTCATACAATTTCCCAGGACTCCAGTTTTCCCTAGCAGCTTCTGTGGTGAAGCTTCTTTCTCACCTCTCCCACCCCCCTAAAAAAATCTCATTAGCCCCAGCTTCTCTGACAGATTCCTGCGCTAGAGCCAATAAAAAGCTAAAGCCATGTGAACTCAAGCCTGTAGGACTTGGTGGAAGCATTAGACCATGTGAGTGACCATGTCCTATATACATACTGATATGAAGATTTTCTGTGAAGAAGGAGGGAGGCCTAGTATAAGTTTAAAATTATGCTGCATCAGGATTGTGTTGGTAAATATTTAACAACTAACTTAGGAAGAGTATAAAAATGTACCCAATATGCTTTTAGGTTTAATCTTTGTCATTATCTTTAACTTTATATCAGTATCATAAACTTTCTTAAGTGCAGTCAATTAATAGAACCATAAATCCAGCTCTGCTTTATCATGTTTACCAAATCCCGAATTGTCAATGCTCACAATGAAAATTTAATAATTGGCTCTCTAGAGCCAGTTTCACCTGGCTATAGCACAGCCCCACATTATGTTGTCATTAGGTTGTTCCAGTCACATATGATTCTTCATGACTTCATATGGGATTTTCTTGACAAAGATATTGGAGTGGTTTGCCATTTCTTTCTCCAGCTCATTTTACAGATAAGGAAATGAGCCAAACAAGGTTAAGTGACTTTCCCAGGGTCACACAGCTATTAAAAGTTTGAGGCCTCGCATTGCATCATGATAAAACACATTCTAACATCTAGGCTAATCTTGACTCATGTTCATATTTATAATTTCATACTTTTTTTTCATCAGAAACACTTGCAAATCCTCTGCTCCATTAAACATTTTTTTTCTTTCCCCTCTAAGATTATGCTAAACTTTGTAGACTAAGTTATTCTTGTTTGTAAGGTCATATTTTGACCCCTTTTGAAATATTGTACTCTAAGAATTCCTCTTGTTTACAGATAAAACTGTCAGATTGTGTGTTCTTTACTGTGGTTCCTTGATCTTTAAACTTCTTATTTTTGGTTTGCAGTAATTTTTCTTTTTCTTTGACATTAAAAACTAGATTTTGTCTGTGACATTCCTGTTGCATCTTCTCGTGGAAGTTTTTGGTTGTTTTTTGAGGTGTTATTGGATTTTTTTCATCTTTGCTGTTTCTAATACATCTGAGAAACCTTTTACATGCAATTTAATAAATATGTTATCTAACCGTTTTTGAACAGTTCTTTTTCTTTTTTTGATAGTCACCCACTTAATTTGTTTATTTAGTTTCCTTCCAATGACCTTTATTGAATTCAATTTTTATTGCATTATGGTCTGAAAAGGTTGCATTTAATATTTCCACTTTTCTGCATTTGTTTGTGATGTTTTTATGTCCTAATACATTGTTAATTTTTGTGAAGGTGCCACATTTGGCAGAGAAAAAGATATTCTCCTTTATAGTGCTATTCAATTTTTTTTTCAGAAAGCTTTCATATTTAACTTTTTCAAAATTCTATCCATCTCCTTAACTTTTTTCTCATTTATTTTATGGTCAGATGTATTGAACTCTGAGTGGGGAAAGCTGAGATTCCCCACTAATACAATTTTACTCCTTCCTCCTGTAACTCAAGTAATTTGTCCTTTAAGAATTTGATGCCATGCTGTTTGATGCATTTATATTTAGTGTTGATATTACATAATTATCTTTGGTACCTTTTAGCCATATGTAGTTTCCCTTCTTATCTCCTTTAACTAGGTCTATTTTTGCTTTTGCTGTATCTGAGATAGCTTTTGTCTTTTTTTGAGATTTTTTATTTTTAGTTTACAACACTCAGTTCCACATAATTTGCCCTTGTTGATTAATAGAGTTTGTGGGGGGTTTCCCCCTGTTTACCTTTTTATGTCTCTCTTGAGTTTTGTATTTGAAGATCAAATTTTCCATTGAGTTCTGGCCTTTTCATCAAGAAGGTCTGTAATTCCCTTATTTCGTCGAATATCCATCTCCTTGCCTGAAAAATTATGCTTAATTTTTCTGGGTAGTTGATCATTGGTTGTACTCCCAGCTCCTTTGCCCTTCAAAATATCATATTCCAATTTCTCCTGTCATTTGATGTAGAAGCTGAGAGATCCTGTGTGATCCTGAATGAAGTTCCACGATATTTGAATTGTTTCTTTTTGGCTGCTTACAGTATTTTCTCCTTGACTTTATAATTCTGAAATTTGGCTATAATATTTCTTGGTGTTTTCAATTTGGGGTCTCTTTCAGGGAGTGATGAGTGGATTTTTTCTAAGACTATTTTACCCTCTGGTTCTAGGACCTCTGGGCAGTTATCTTTGATAATTTTTTCGAGGGTACTGTCAAGGCTTTTTTTTCATCATGGATTTCCAGTAGACCAATAATTCTTAAATTGTCTCTCCTAGATCTATTTTCCAGGTCAGTCATTTTTCTAATCATACATTTCACATTTTCTTCTATTTTTTTTCATTCTTTACATTTTGTTTTACTACTTCTCGATGTCTCGTAGTGTCATTAGCTTCCACTTGCTCAATTCTAATTTTAATGAGTTGCTGTCTTCATTTTGCTTTTGAGTCTCCTTTTCCAATTAGTTGATTTTACCTTTCAGGGTGTCGTTTTCTCTATTTAGATTCTGAATCTCCATAGCCATTTTACTGATCTTATTTTTTAAAGACTTGATTTCATCCGTGTTTTATTTTTTTCCATTTTTTTCCATTTTTTTTCTTTTACCTCCCTAATATTGTTTTTAAAATCCTTCTTTAGCTCTTCCAGTAATGTTTTCTGGACTTGAGACCAGTTCACATTCCCTTGTGAGGTATCAGATGTAGGTACAGTGTCAATAGTATCCTCTTCTGAATTGGTATATGGATCATCCCTGTCTCCATAAAATTAATCAATAGTCCTCGTTTTTTTTTGTGTGATTTTCTTCATGTTGGTTAGCTTTTTTCTAGCTTTACACTGGATTTCTGCTTTTGGGGCTCAGGGATCTCTGTCCCAGGTTTCTTGTTCTGGGGATTGTGAGTCTAGTTACTGGCTTTGTGTATCATAGCCTTCAGTTTCCTGAGGTGTGGGGGAGGGGTCTGGCTGCCTGAGGTCTCCTCTTCCCCTGGGGCTGCTCTCCAGCACAGTTGCTCTTCAGAAATAGTCTCAGCTGTTTGTTGTTTGTGCTGGTGTCTGCCTCTTCCCCTGGGGGTGCAAAGGTACATCTGGGCTCCTGGTGTTGATCCCTGCTGGTTCTGCCCCTCTGGGACTCAGGAACTTCCACTGCTTGGCCACTGAAGCCCCACTTCTGTCTCCTCTATTACAGCATTTTTTCCCAAGGAATTTTCTGGGTCAGGGAGGGAGGGATTAGAGCTGTTTACTCGGCCATTGTGTCTCCAAGAAGTTCAAGAAGGCACAATTCAAACCTTTGGGCTGCAAGCCTCAGGAGTAGATGTCTCATACCCAGTGGCATTTCACTGCTGCCTCTCATCGCTTTAATAATCTCCTGTCCTGTGTTGAGGGGCCTGGGGATCTCTGCTAGTTTTGGATGCCGAGCTTTCTCCCATCCTAGATCCCTGACTGTTTTCCACAGCTGCTTCTGCTTTGGTGCCGCCTGGTGCAGCATCACATGCTGAGTGCTCTCCCAGCTTACAGATCTGTCCCATAGACCTTTTGGACTCTCCCGGCTTGGAAATTTGCCCCACTCAGACTTCTAGGGGCTTCTAACTCTCTCAAGTCTGCTCAGATTCATTTTTGTAGAGGTATCTGACAGAACTTGTGAGAGAGCTCTGGTAAGATGCTGCTTTCATGTAGCCATCTTGGCTCTGCCCCTCCAGTTAATTTTGATCAGTTCTTTTTCAAAAACATAATGATTTTAAAATTATTTTAAAGCTATCTTAAGCTATATTTAAAGCTATTTTCTATGTCAGTCATTTTTGACATCTGGTAATTTAAATTTTCTTCTACTTTTTTCAATCATTTGCATTTATTTTAATATTTCTTTTTGTCTTTGAATGTCATTGCTATCTGTTTAGTGCATTCTTATTTTCGTGAAGTGCATTACCTTTTTAAAAGTTTTACCATATTCTCTTCTAAGATACTTATTCTTCTTTCAATTGTTTCCTCCATATCCTTAAAAATAAAACAAATAAAACGTTTCATTTCCATTAGATATTCTTGTGGTGCTTGAGGATATTTCTCCTCCTCCTCCTCCTTCTCTTCTTCCTCCTCCATCTTCTTCTTCTTCTTTCTTCTTCTCCTCTTCTTCCTCCTCTTCTTTCTCCTCCTCCTTTTCCTCTTTCTTTTTCCTTTGTCCTCTTCTTTTCTTTGAGCATCTGCCTGCAGCTATTATAGAATTATAATTTCTTTCTAGTCTGGAATTTTAAACATCTCTGGAACTATATATTTTTTTTAAATAAAAGTGTCTTCTTCAATTTATTCAGCTCTTCAACCCCAGACTCTTTAATGGAGCTTTATGCCAGGGCCAAGCTCCCATTCCTGTTACAATTTTGAGTGGAGTGGTAAACTATTTTGCGTCCCAGTTTGAGTTACCTACGTTCATTCATTGATCACCTCTTCCCCAGATCTTTGAGATTCAGAGTCTTGAATTTTCAGGCATTGGTGGTGCCTCAGGATTGAACACAAGGAAACATTGCTATAGGGCATATTGGTCTTAGTATTGGATACACACTGGTTTCTGCTTCTCTTGATTACTTCCTGTAATGACAGATTATCTAGCAGCAGCTGTTGAGGTGTAGGACCCAACAAGACCAGCAACAAGAGCTTCTACCACAGGTTCTTTGAACAGCTTTACCAAGGAAAGTAACTTTAAAGGGTTAAAAATCTCACTTTAATCACACATATGTATATCATTCACTTAGTTCAGGAGAAAAAGCCAGCACCCTGAACTTGAGAGCAAATACAAACAAATTACAAACAGAGACAATACAAATATACCAAATCACAATTTAGTTACCAGAGAAGAACCAATGTGTCTGGGTTACCAAAGCCGGGAGGCAGTTACAATGGCTTTCCCAGAGTTTCAACACTCCTTCCATGAGAGAGCCCCAAAGGAAAAATGCCAACCTCTGAGTTTATATACCCTGTTCAGGGACAAAATGTGTCACAAAGATGTGACTCAAACCCATGTAAACTAGGCTTTCCCTTGAGGTAAGGAAGTCATCAAACCTGCCTGATTTAATCAAAGAAACAAAGGCTGGACTCTTCAAGGGCACATGATTACGTAAGTGTTCCAAAAGAGAAAATAGTAAAAAAAGTCCCACCTCAATTACTGATATACTCCCAAAGTCCCTTCTGTATTATTTCAACCCCTTTGATAAGAGACAGCAAGCAGAAGACTTCATGGGAAGATTAAAATATAATATAGTAATATTTAACAATTTTAAAAAAACCAAAATTTTATTTATAATTTTCTAAGTCAATATGTGGCCCAGAGGGCAACATTAACATTTTTTCTAACAATTACTTAAATCCAAGTTACTAAAAAAAGCAATAAATCAACCTTTGATTTGGAGAATTTATAGTTTTAGATGCAAATTTTCATAATGAAAAATTAACAACCAGCTGGTTAGAAAGCAAATTAGAAAGCTGTTTAGAATTCCTTCCCTCCCTGCTTTCTCTGCCTCTGTTTCGACATTATCTGATGAACTGTCATTTCTCCCCCCTTGAACTTTCATGCTGTCTTTAATCTTTCTTATTATTCTCTTGCTCTTTTTCTTTCTCTCTCTCATACACACATACACGCACAGGCTATATATGTATTGTGTACACACTATGTACAATACATATATATACGCATACATATTCAGACATACATATATGCACATATACATACATATGTGTATATACACATGCACACACAAAGAGCCGTATGGTTTCCTAGATAGAATATAGGTCCTCATATCAGGAAGACTTGGATTCTGGTTCTTCTTCATATGTAAGCTGTATGACTTTTGGCAAGTAAAATAACCATTTTATCCTTGACATTTCTCTAAAATCACAAGTTTTCAGATAAGTTGTTGTTTTATTTATAATAATAATAAGAATAACATTTATAAAACACTTTAAGACTTGCAAAGTGCTTTAAAATCACAGGTCCAGAACATCATAGTGTAATGGCAATGTAAATTTGAAGATCTTCTCATCCATTAATAGGTCCATGCGACCTGCTTAAGTGACATGGAAGCCTAAGTTACATGAAGCATGTGGTGGGAGGAGGTTGCTAAACTGTGGCATAGAAAGGGTGGAGCAGTAGGGGTGGAGCAGAATGGAGGAAGTTGGTCAGAACATAGAGCTAAGGGACAGAGTGGTAGAAGCTAGCTGTGAGTGATTGTTTATGGGAAGGCCCTAGCAGGTGTAGGGCACTGTGATGGCAGTTCCTGCTGCATTATTATTGTGTATGGATTTCTTTGTTGCTCTGATGCCTTTGGTTTTGTGGTGTTGGGATTTGGCTTTCCGGTGTTTTAATAAATGTTTTGGCTCTGTCTTCCATATAGAATCTGTTAAATTTTGCGATTCAGAACTACAAGAGCATCTTCATAGTTGTTGGTGCTGTGAATATTACATTAGTGATACACATACACACCCACACCTACACAGCCACATACCTCCCCCCACTCACCTCTCCCTCCACACATGCACACACATCTTCTTAGGTCACTTTCTTTAACTTGACAGCACAGTCAAAAAATTATTGTATTAATTAAGGATATTTCACATTCTCACTCTGGTACTTTTCTACTAGCTTTATGTATTGAATGTACTGAATTAAAAAAAAATCATTGTTCAATTTCTGCACCATAACCAAATAATTCAGATTTACTACACATCTAATCCTTTCAACTTAGCAGAAATCTGTCATTTGAATAATCACCCACTAATTCAATCTTCAAATAATGGTTTCTTGGGAGTGGCATTTGAGAACAAACAGTAATTTAGATCAATTCAAAAGCAACTAGATTTCAAAATACCTCGAAAGTGAGCTGCTAGTAATGCAGTTGTTTACATCAAGTTTCTTTTTACCTGAACAAATAAACAAAAAGTTATTTTGAGAACATTATTTTGGTGGTTTTGAAAATAAATTAAAGAAGAATTTCTTTCTTGTGGTGATATCATTTTGTTCTATTTTCTTCATATCAGAACAAATGTTTTGAATGGAGCTTAATAACTTCTAAGCTTTGGAAAAGTTTCCCTTGTCATTTTTAAAAGGATAGGTGTCCACATGATTTGCAAAAAGATATAATGTTAATTGATGAAAAGAAAGGAATGTTAAAATAATATAAACTGTTTCATAGGGATAATGAAAAAAAATATTTGGTCCAATATGCAGTGCCGAAAAAAGTGGCAAAACTTTCATGTAGTTGATATTTTTTTTAATTATTTAAATTAGAGACAGGAGAACTGAATAATAGTTCTAAGCAGTTGTGTAAATTAATCAATTGGGGCCAATGTTTCACCTTTAAAGTAATGGTTTAGAAAAATATATTGCTTCCCAACATTTTTTGTTCCTCTAGTATAATTCCTTTCAACTGCAGTAGCAAAAACAACCACAACCACAAAATTTGTTCTGAGCCACAGACAATTTAATATACTATTCATAGCATTCTTTTAGATTTATTGATTTAAGTGCTTACAATGGCTTCAATGACATTTGCCTAAGAAATGCTCAAGATTAAAATTTATGTTATAATTTTAAAATATTTAAAATATGCATTCCTATTTTCACAGAAGATAAAATATTTGTAACACAACTGAGCAATTATTTACTGCTCAAAGCACCATTTAATATTTTTTAGATATATTTTGGATATATTTTGTATCATTGCCATAAATTCTCAAAGGGTCTGAGAATGATGAAAATGGAACTACTACATTAGGTGATATCTGTCTCTTTCAGCTCAACATTACTTTCATTTTTCTTCTTTCTTTTTTTTAAATTTTTTT
>JAQQSZ010002141.1:0-14851 GCA_028646595.1 Phalanger gymnotis | reverse complement strand
GCTAACTCCAGGGAGGGCCTAGTTTACATGTCTGGGACAGCAGAGGCTCTTAGACCTCTGGGTTTAAGTCGCCTCTTTGTGACAATTTTAGGTCATGTGGATGAGTCGCATGTGTGACTCACCCCTGACCCTGAAAAAGATATAAAACCAGGGGTTGGACTTCTCTTCTTTGGAGCTCTACCTGCAGTAGTGGTGGCGCTCATGACTCTGGACCAGCCCTTGTTCCGAGCTCCCGGGCTGAACCTAGATGTTGGTAACTATGAATCTGTATTTGGTCTGTCTGTTGATGTTTGTAATTTGTTTGTAATTTGCTCTGAAGTTCAGTGTTCTGGTTCTTCCCCTGAACTAAGTGAATGATATTTGTATGCTGAATTTAAGTAAGCTTGTCAACCCCTTTAACCTTGCTTTTCTTATTAAAGCAGATAAAAAGAACCTGTGCTTTGGCAGCTTTCTGGGTGCTGGCTGTTGGTGGATCTTACACCCCCACAGCAGCTGCTAGCTGGATTGTTGAAACATCTCCTAATATCCTGCATTTGTTTTGTCTTTTTTTTTGTTGTTTTTTGGAGTTGGCTTCCAATACTCTCTGATTTCTCCTTCTCTCTCCAAAACCCCTCCAATATTCAACTGAAATTAAATAGAAAATCATTTGTAGACCAGACATGGACGTGGGTAGAAGGCCATCAAATGTTTCTGAAAGTCTAATTACCACCCTTCTCTCAAGAGTTGTTATTACTTTACCAGCCCTCCCAAGGAGGGACCTTTCCCAACATTGGATTGGGTAGAGACTTTTCGAAGAGCTGGAAAGAAGAGAGATCATCTCCCTATCATTTGCTCTAGTGTTGTTTAGACCGAGGCTTACCAGGTTTATGGCTGACTTTGTAAAGCTTATCCAATCAGAAGAATCTCATGGGTAATTGTAATTGGGGGTAGGGGGGAGAAATCTGTGCTGAGATGGTTTATTTAAAAATTTCTAGGTGTAGGAAGAAGTGCTGTGAAGTAACGACTACTTTCCCCATTCCTGATTCCTTCCCACTCAATTGTTAGAGTGATTATGTTAAGAAAGCATTTGGATTACATGCCTACAAGATACCATCCTAGGTGGCTTATAATTACTGGGGGAGTACCTTCATCCAGAACAATACTATTTTGCATTGTTAATAAGCAAGCATTTATTAAGTACCTATTGCGTGCTGGGAACTACACTAGACTCTATTGAGTGCAAAAATTTCTCAGGCCACCAAGCTCTTCTCTCATATAATTATCCTCTTGAATGCTCAGAATTTGAATGATTTCAGGTGAGATAATGTTTGAAAATTGGTTTGTAAACCTATATAAGTGCCAGCTCTTTTTACTTTTATGACCACGGTTTGCCTATCTCCAAAAAAGATGATCTAGAAAAAGGCTTTTAGGGAACATGGAAGTGTAGGCTTCCAGAGGTAAACAGTTCCTTAGAAGTGGCTTAGTTCTCTCCCCCTATTTTATAGATGGGAAAACTGAGGCTCAACAATTCAATTTAAAAATCATTTGTTAAAAACCTACTGTGTGCTAGACATTATATTAGAAGCTCTTGTGTGAGGGATACCTAAGATAGACCAAATAAAAGAGTTCCTGCCATCAAAGAACTTATATGCTACTGGGGAGGGGAACAACATTACCCAGATATCTCAAAACACAATACATTCAAAATAACTTGGGGTGGCAGGGGAACTTATAGTGGGAGGGGGATTGTGAAGAGCCTCACATAGGAGATGGTACTTGCACTTAGACTAAAAGGGAATCAGGGATCCTAAGAGATAGAAGTGAGAAAGGAAAGCTTTCCAGGTATATGACACAGCCTGTACAAAAGCCCAGAGGTGGGACATGATATGCGATATACAGGGAAGACCAAGTGGATTGGTTGGATTGGAATGAAGTTTAGAGAGAATGAAGAGGAGTAGTCATAGAAAATCAAGTGCAAAGATAGTTGGGGGTAGATTGTGAAGGGCTTTAAATGACCCACAGAGGAGTTTGTAGTTTATCCTAATGGTACTAGGGAGCCACTGTGGCTTTCTGACTATGGAAGTAAGGTGGTCAGATCTGTGTTTTAGAAATACCAGTTTGGCAGCGAAGTGGACGATGGATTCAAGAGAGGAGAGACTAGAGTCAGAGAGACCAATGAAGAACCTACGGGGGAAACAGTCAAGTGATTTGTCTGTAATGGGATAGAAGTGATGGAACTGGTATCTGAACTTAGTCTGACTTCCTGTATTTAGATGACACCAGCCATGCTGCATGAATAGGCCAAGTGGGGACTTTTGCTGCTTCTTTCAGGTGATTGCTACTGAACCAATTCTAAAAGTCTATGTCCACAGAGTGTTAAAAGCTCCATTTGGAGAGATAGTGTGGTATGTTAGGTATAGAACCAGTCTCAAAGCCAGGAAGGGTTTGGTTCAAATTCTGACTTGGACACATACTGACTGTGTGACTCTAGATAAGTCACCGGACATCTTAGAGCTCTAGACAACTCTTAAAAGTGGTAAGTAATAGAGAACATGCTAACCTACATTGGTAGATGGAATTCTCTCCCCTAAGAGTCCTCTAGGCCAAGGCTTCTTAAACTTTTTCCACTCATGACCCCTTCAGCACTTCTTAAACTGTGGGTCGTGACCCACAGTTTAAGAAGCACCGTGTGCCAAGGAAATCAGAGGTCCAAGCCTGATCCCTTTAGAACTAAGATACCCTTTCATCTTATAAAGCCTTCTGGGTTCATTGCAAATTCATGAAGATACTGTTGCCCATGAACAGTACAAGTGAGGAGAGGATAACCCCCATCACCTCCCTGAGATATGATGGAAAAGAAAAGCTCTCCCTGAATTGGTCCAATTCACTGGCTTCTCTAAACATCTTAGCAAGAGTGACAGACTCAGCTTGGAAGGAAAATAAAAATGAAAGTGGAAGAGAGGAACCTGCCTTGATTTTGAAAAGAAAGACATTTTCTCTATTAAAATGAAACTTTGGGGGAGCAGGAAAAAGCAGATAATGGTGAGCTGGCTGTAAACTCTTCCTGAAGGTGGCATCTGTGCCCCTGCCTTCTATCTACTGTCTTCCTAAAGCAGCCCTGTACTTTTTATCTTGGTGGAAGTAATGGCTTCTGAAGAAGCTATGACCCCTAGATAATACTTAGAGGATGATAGTGATAAGGGATATGTCAAAGACCCAAGTTTTGGGTGTCTGGGTTATTCAGGACCCCTTTTAGTTAGCCTCATTGGTCCAGAGAATGGACCCCTGCCAGATCATATGGACAGTGAGGTGGGAGTGGGGAGGCCTGCTTAAATAACAGCAAGAATACTTTAATCAGGAGGGGTCGATCTAACAGGACCAGGGTTGAGTATAGACACCCCCCACTGTAAAGGCAGAAGAACGCATCCAGCAGCAGAAGGCCCTAGGCAGCTGTCAGATCAGCTACTACTATGGGCCTCTCTCTTGCCTACCCTGATACAAAGGCTTCAGAGATCTCTGCTGTGATAGTCATATGGGACCATCTCCCTATCATTTGCTCAAGTGTTGTCGGTTTCAATTCCTGATGCTCTCGCCATGGACCCCACAAACTACTGACCATGTTGCCATGCCTTTGCCTAGTTTCTTTGTGAACAAGTGACCATCATAGTAGGCTCGAATGTGCATATACATTGTTCACTTTCTCGAGTTCTAGACAACCGACAATGAGACCACATCACCAGTGGCCAACTTGTGACAAGCCCTGGCCTCTTAAGGTGATTTGAGAAACAGACAACCAGCAGCTAGAATCCTGAGGGGGCCTTTCAGACACCCATCGTGTCCCATGGGTGTGGCTCCCATCTCTGTGGCCATGTACCACAAGGAGACTCAGTGAGAAGATCTGAAACAACCCTACTGCCTGTGCAGTTGGTCCGAACCCACATTCAAGCCCGGTTTATCCTGCACAGGGAAATGTTTGTAGTTTTTGTTCATTAAGGGGCAAAATGCCACCATTTAAATCCCTTGATTATCTGGTGGGGTTGCAAGGAAAATTACAAGAGGAAAGATAACCTTAACTGGGCACCTGTTACTTTTTTGATAGATAAATTCCTTTTCCTTTGGGCTCCCCAGGCAGCAAAGCTGCTGAATACCCCTCATTTGAGATGCTGCAGGGGGAAGACGCCATTTGATCATTTGGAAACGCTGAGTAATAGCCTTGCAGTTTTCTTACTGGTGCTGGTAATACTGGGATAGAAAATGCTCTAACCTCCAGCGCTGAAGTTGGGTGTTGGGGGAATTACACATCGACTCTTTCAAACCACCAGGAGACCTTCCCCTCTCCCAAACCCCACTGCTCTGCAGCGATGCATTCCCTAAGCTACCTCTGACTTAGAAGCATCCTTTCCACATAAATGAATGGATTCCAACCTTAGCCCAGAGACTTCTTTCTCCTGGGACCTTGGAATCTTTAATCTTTAAGCTAAACCATCCTAACCTTCCCTACCCCACCACTGCTGAGCACCAGAGATCTTTGTCCCTTTTAATCCCTTCTCCACTACTGGAACCAATGACACCCCTTTTCTTCCCTCTCCCTCTCCCCCCAAAGAGCCCACATTTCAATTGTGTGGTCTGGGAAAAGAATTCAGTTCAATTCAACAATTCAGTCACAATGTCATAGAATCAGAGATCTTGAACTAAAAGGAACTTCAAAGGCCATCTAGTCCAACCCCTCATTTTGTGGATGAGGAAACTGAGGCCCAGGGAAGGAAGTGGTCTGGTTGGTGTCACACAGGTATTAAATACCAGAATAAGTGTTCAAACTCAGGTCCTCTCACTCCTGAGCCCAGAATTTTCCTATAGTCCCAAACTAATTGAGCACCTCCTATGTATAAGGCCCTGTACTTGGTACTAGTAATGCAGAGACAACACTACAACCATCTTTCCCTCTAGGAGTTTCCATTCTACCTGGATCAGTCTGAAAAAGTAGGCTGGAGCTAGAAAGGGGTGGCTATCAGTCCTCATTCCTCCTGCCCAGAGTGAGTTATGGCAGAACTCTTTTAATGACAGGATACAGTGTAATAAATGCTTCATCATTGTTAGAGGATATGTCTTAGAACTATTCTTAGGGTTCAGGCTGGTATTATTAGCAGCATTTCCATGTGTGTTCAGTCGTTTTTCAGTTGTGTCTCTTTGTGACTCCATTTGGGATTTTCTTGGCAAAGATACTGGAGGGGTCTGTAATTTCCTTCTCCAGTTCATTTTACAGATGAGAAAACTGAGACATACGGAATTAAATGACTTGCCCAGGTTCACACAGCTAGTAACTGTCTGAGGCTGGATTTGAACTCACAAGATGAGTCTTGTTGATTCTTGGCCCAGCGCTGTATCCACTGTGCCACCTCGTTGACATTTCCATAGTGGTAGTGTATTTTAGGGTCAGCTACATCACGTGTTAAATAGACTTTTTGGCTAACCTAGAAACATAATAACTATGTGAAATGTGTTGGTGGAAAATTTGGTTAGTCCTCCCAAGTTTAAACATGAACTTTGGTGCCTTAAGTCCTTGAGAGTTTTTAGGTTACGAATAGACTTGGGAAAAAAAAACTTAATGGGGCAAATGCCTAATTGGCATGCACAATTGTTATTGTCCTGCATGCCATGTATTTAGGCAGAAATGAGAAGTAACTTTTAGAAATGTCTATGATTGATATTTCTCTTGTGTGACCGAAGTAGACGTTGCAGACTTCGGCCAGATATGGGCTAATTTTGAGAAGTTGGAATAGTGGGGAGAGAGAGCATTAATATTCTTTACTCTCCAGATCTGCTCTCAGGGGAAGGGCCCCTCATCTTTCTTAAGCTAAAGTATCATCAATACCCCAGTATTCACCTTGTATGAGCTCTAAAAACCTGTTGTGGACTTTGCCTGTTATCCAGGAGTTCCCAGAATACTTTGCTATCAGTGTTCCCTGATAGAGAAGCAAGATGGCCATTGGGCTCTGGTGAATAGGATACTAGATCTAGCTGTAAAGGTCCTTAGAGACCATCAAGTCCTACCCCCTCAGTTTCAAAATGAAGAAACCGAGGAACATAGAGGTTATGTGACTTGCCAAGGCTCACAAAGTGTCTGATGTGGGATTTGAACTCAGGTCTTCCTAACTCCAATTTCAATGTCTTCTCTTCTATTTCATCTTTGGGAGATGATTACTCGAGTACTATGATGAATTTGTGCCTTCATTCAAAGGGACATACCCTCTAGCAATGTAGATTACAACCCATCCATGCCTGTCCATCCTCGGCTACTTTCATATCAGATCTCCCAACAGGGGGGTGGTGAACACACTGGATGACAGAGTAAGGATCCAAACAGATCTTGACAGGCTTAGAAATTAGCTCAGAAAGCTCCAATAAGATGAAATTGAGGGGATAAAGGTAAATTCTTCATCTTTGATTCAAGAAATTGAAGTCATAAGTATAAGAAGTGGAGAGGCATGAGTAGACACCTTTTTGTCTGGAAAAGATCTTGGTGCTTAGTGGCCCATAAGCTTAATATGAGTTAATAGAGCTAACTAGGTGATGGAATAGATAGAGTGCGGGGATTGGAGTCAGGAAGACCTGACTTCAAATCTATTTACAAACAATTCCAGTTATTTCCAAGTAGAACTGGCTTTCTCAGGAGGTTGTAAGTTTCTCTCCTCACTCAAGGTCTTCAGACAAAGGCTGGATTCCCACATCAATTGGAAAGGGGATTCTCGGTGAGATGTCTAAATAATCTCTGAGGTCTCTTCCTAGTCTAAGATTCTGTGAATCTGTATTTTTCATTCTTAAACAAGCCTTTCAAGAAGTTTCTTCTAGTTTTTCATCTAGGAAGAGAGCTAGCTATAGGACCCAGGTTTCCTCAACTTGACCCTCTAAGCATCACAGAAATCTTTTTATCCAGCTAGGTAATAAGCATATTTTGCTTCCGAGCTAGAGATAATTTCTGGATTTCCCATAAGCCAGGACAACAGGGTAAAGATGTTAACGATCAAAAGAAAAAGAGAGATTCTTTTGTCACTAATTACAGAAACCAAGCAGATACAATTGATGTTAGGGGAAAAAAACCCTCAGAAATGGGCACGGGGGAATGATTATTTTCCTTTTCTATTTTTAGAGTTTTTTGTCTTTTAGTTTCTAGGTTAAATTTTAATGGCTCTGTAAACTGTGAAGGTGCTAGGAAATGGCGTTTAGCTGTGAAAAATCAGGGACCTGGCCTGCCTTTTACATCATGTACTTTCTTATCTTCTGAGGGATATGCAAGTACATCCTATGAACCAATCTTGAGGACATTCAATGGAATTACGCTTATCCTGGACAAAAATCTTTCGGCTCCTCTCCCAGGGAGGCTTCAGCATTGACTAAAGCCTGACATCTCAAGTAGGCAACTTACTATAGACTCTAAGGAGGGAAGCCTTTGAAACAATGGAGTCTTTTGTCTTCCCCAGCTGTGGAGCTGTCCAAAATGTTGATAGGCAGCTTGTGTAGAACCTACGATTGATGGAGATGGGAGCTATTAAATTGTAGATGCATGTTTAGCAAAAATAACTTACCTGTTTTCTTCTTTCTCTCTCTCATGTTTTTTTGAGGGGTGGGTTATACTATATCTGGAATTGGGAGAAACCTGGACTTGAATCTCCTCTCCAATACTGACTAGCCATGTGACCATGAACAAGTTGTTTAAACTATTGGAGCTTCAGTTTGTTCCTCTGTAAAATGGGCTTGCATTGCTGTATCTCATGAGCAGATGACTTAACCTCTCAAAGTCTCAGTTTCTTTATCTGTAAAATATGGTTAATTATGCCTGTAGTACTCCCCCTGCCCTGTGAGGTCTCATGGACACCTCACTTCATAGCCTCAGCTTCCTCATCTAGAAAATGGAGATGGTAATCCCCATAATCTCTGCCTCAGAGAATTGCCATGAGGCTCAAGTGAGATAATGTGGACACAACCTGCTTTTCAATCCTTGAAGCACCATGGAAATGTCCATGATGGTGACAGAGAAGAAGCCCAGATCCACTCTACGCCATTGAAGCTTTCCACTTAGGGGAAGCCAATGCGAATTTTAAAGGCCTCTCCACACCTCCCTTTATACATGCATAAGTGGAAATGTGCAAATATTTGCATGTGTAAAAGCAGGAGAGGGCAGAGGGTGAGCTGCTGACATCAATATACAGGGGGTGTTAAGGAGGCCAGTGGCAATCTTGACCACTCAGAGTTATTTTTAGCTCTGTGAGAGAAGAGCTCCTGAACTAGAAAATGTGGCTTTTTCTATTTCTAAATATTGCTTTTTTTTCTTCTTCAGATAGAGATGTCACTTGGTCATTTTCACTTGTGGCAAAAACATGGCTCATGTCCCCTCCCCTCTGATTGGTTTCAATCTTCCAAAAATACACATGCCAGACTCCTTAATGAATACTGCAAGCTAAAGCTCTCCCTAGTGGCCCTGGCAGGGCTTGGTCATTTATGCTTCCTAAGAAAGAATAAGCATCATGAAAAGAAGGAACAAGAAACAATAAGGCGAATTGCAAACAACAAGCCTTTTTCTGAGGAACTGTGCAACTTTTCCTTTTGGGAAGGTAAAATCCTAAATCTTTTTCTTTTTTTGTTAAATTTTGTTACCACATTTCTCCCTACACCACACCCCGGATCACCCAGGCTAAATATGTGATCATTCCATTATCCCTTTTCTCTTATTTTTTTTATCAGCCTTTGCATTTCAACTACAGAGACATTTAAAAAGGAAAGGCAAATTGACAGACTGCCATGGAGATAGAAATATCAAGAATTTCCCCTTCTATTATCAAAGAAAGTGTTCTGTCTCCATATCCCCTTAATGAAGGAGCAAAGCCACTGGACCAAATTGCGTTACCTGCATCTCTCATGGCACTGTCTTTGCTTAGGTTTTCCTCTGTGCCCTGAATGCTCCCTCTACCTCCTGGAATCTCTCACACCCTTCAGGACTCAGCTGTAGTACCAGGTCCTCTAACAAGTCTTTTCTGCCCTTGCCTCCAGTTGGCCTTCCCTCCAGAAATTATTTTGGATTTATTTTGTGAATTTAAAAAATGAATTCCATATATGCATGTTGTTTTCCCTCTAGTAGAAAGTAAGCTTCTTGAGAACAGAGATGGATTTGTCTTTGTCTTTGTATCTCCAGCGTTTAGCATAGTACCTGGAAATTGAATTGATTTGAATGCAATGTCTAGAGAGTACTCCCAGGGCCCCTGAGTAATACCTGCTCCTTAGCCATCAGAACTGTCATATTTTGATGGGGGAGGGAGGAAAATGATATTGTCTTTCGTTTTTTGGCATTTACCAGTTGTGTGACTGGGCAGTTAACCTCTCTTGGGCTCAGTTTCCTCATCTGCACAGTGAGGTGGTTGAGTTAGATGACCTCTGAACTGTCTTTAATCTCTAAAACTGTGGTCCCATGATCCCAAGGAAATTGAGAAAATGGGGAGATGAGAGAGGGGGAAAGAAGAGAGAACAAAGAACATGGCAAATGAGGGATAAGGGACAGGGAACAAAAGACAAGGAGGAAATGAGAAGGGGAACAGGGATCCCTAGAAAGTGGGTTTGATTCCATCGTGATGAGACTCTGGCCAAGGCGAAGCTTCACCAAAGCATGGCAGCGAGGTCATGAGTGGCTCAGGAGTGTTTGTCATCATCTCTTCTCTAATCTCCTCTGCAGCAACTGCTAGGGGAAATGATTTAGCGACTAAAAGAGTGACATCCTGGATGACTCTGGGTGCTATAGTTTCTGATGACAAATGAGCCTCTTGCAAATGAATGCTTCTTAAAGAGAACGGATTAAAAGACCATCTCTGAGTCATTCCCATAAGGAGTGGGGGGGGGGGGAGGATGTGGGATTCATAGATCTTCATTTTGGCTTTTTTTTTCCTCCCAATTTGTAGACATCCCAGTGAAAGAACAGTCCTCTTGGGAGGGCAATCGATCATCCCATTTCCCAGCCTGCCTGCATTTCACTAACGTCTGCAGCTTCCCTCCACAAGCAGAACATTCCCCCCATCTCTGCTCCCCCACAACCACCCCCAAAGCTATAACTTGAAATATGCTCCACTCTTTCTAAGCAAACACACATAGTAGTTATTAGTTGGATGCAGGCAGCTTTCAGAGAGAAGCACTGCTTTGTGGTGGCATAGATAATGCTGAGGATTCAGTCACCCCAACAGGGTCCATGCCACCTGGATGTGCATTCGAGGAACTTTTGCCCATGTGTGCATATTAAAAAAAGTGCTCTTCTGTGCCCTTCAAATGGAACCATATTCTTCCCAAGATGACTACAAACAAGTTAACTATTTCAGGCCATTTCTCCTGTGATTAGAGAAACAGCATGGTATAGTATAAAGACTGCTGCATTTGAAATCAGAAGACCTGGTGGTGAATTCTGGCTCTGCCTCCTACTTTAATACTTACATGACCTTGTGGAAGTCATTTCCCCTCTGTCAGCCTTAGTTTCCTCATTAGTAGTTGAGCCAGATGACTTCACTGGTCCTCTAGCTCTGAATCTCTGAGCCCAAATACCTAGCTGACCTGGAGGAGATAACATCTTCCCTAGGGTACTCACTCTACCACCGAGGGCTTGAGCTCAGGATTTGGGCTACACTTGAATTCGTGGAAGGAGAGCTGGAAGACCTGAGTTGGAATTCCATCTGTGCTATTTACTGCTTCAGTAATATTGGACAAGGGTTAGGTCCCTGATGTCATGGTCCTCTTTGAGAACGAAGAACAAACACAACAACAAAAATATGGGTGCCTGCCCCTCTCTACCCTCACCTTTCAGCCCCCTTTTATGTCTTGTGTTGTCCCATTAGAATGTAAGCTTCTTAGAGGCAAGGGCAGGGGCGTACCTGAAAGAAGTTGGGAGAGTGAGGGTTGATTTGGGATGTGAAGAATCCTCTTTCAGGATTTGTTCAGTTTGAGCACCTTTTGGTTTGATGCAATGATAGGATATCTACACAGAGATGGCAGAGGACGGGGTCAAATTGTGATCTGGCAGAAACAGACACTAACTTCTCTCCTCTACCTTCCTCACAAGCTCCTTCCTTCTCCTGATAGTGTCCAGATACCAAGAGAGCTATATTCTCTCTCCATCCTTTTAGCTGACATTGGCATCTCCTGCTTACCCCCTCCCTGTCTTCAGCTGTTGCCCAATTTCTCACCTTGCTCTCTCTACCAGTTTGCCTTCCTCTGCCCTCCTCTCCCTGCCTGCCTTTGGGCCATTTCAACTGTGCCTCGTTTTGCCCCTCTGGGAGGCTATAAGGAAATAAAAGGAAGCAGGTAAATCCCAATCCTGTTAATTTTCATAGCCACTTGGGCCCAAATTGTGTTTGGGGGAGGAGACAAATATCCCTTTCTGGGATCTACATACGCCTCCAAATTTGAATGCTTAGCAATGACTCCTATTTAAGCATGCTAGGGGGAGGTTGCTATTTAAAGGAATCCTAGGGTGACATTCTTTTGTAAAGTTCTTTCTGTGAGTCAAGGTACTATGGATTTTTTTTACAAATATGAAGATCATGTGATCATAGATTTAGACCTGGAAGGGACCTTAGAGGTCATTGAGTGTGATTTTATAGATGAGGAAGGAGCTCCTCCCTGAAAGGTCAGGCAGCTTCATCAGGGTCACACATGAAATGGCTTAGGTGGGATCAAAACCTAAGTCTTCCTTACTCCAAGATGGCTGTGCTTTCAAAGTATAGAATTTAGAGAAAAATAGACAAGATTTTAAGATTATTCATAGATTACCGTTCTGTGCCCCATGTTTGTTGGAAATCGGCCTTAAGGCAGGGTTTTACTCTGCTTAATCAAATACTTTTTTACCATCAACAAGCCATAAAGACAGTGGGATCTTATATTGTCTTTTCCTTTTAGTCAGTTGCATGATAGTCAAAATGAGTTCTACTCTAGAATACGATTTGTGGAAGCTTGCCTTTTCCCTGCCATTTTCAGATATGCCCTCAGCACACGTGTTCTTTGTTCTCATTAAAATACTGCAGAGATGAGAAAGTAGACACGTTAGTAGGCATTTACTTTTGTATTTGAATTTTGGGGGTAATAAGGTCTGAATTGCCCCCCTCCAGCCTTTGGTGGCCCATTTCTTTCATATGCTTTCAGGGTACATGAATATCCAATATTTGAATATTAGAATATCCCTCTTTACCTCAAATAACCAAAAGGTTATTCCCTCTAAACATTGGCTTCTTCTCTTGCTAATGATCTAAAATAACCTGGATTCTTTATCTATCTTCCTCTAAGGTATATTATGAAAATCAAAACCAATAATGTACATACCAGTGCTTTGCAAAACTGTGAAATGCCATGTGCACATAAGACATACAACAAAACATAATTAAGCTTAGAAAAAAAAGAATTGCTTTTTTCTTTTGCCCGAGGATTATCAAAATTGGATTTTGGGAAATGGCTTGGTCCAGTGCATAGAGTACCCGCCGTAGAGTCAGGAAGACCTTCATTCAAATCCTGGCTCTGCCATTTACTAGCTGTGTAACAATAGACATTTTTTTAAAAAAAATATTTTTCCAATATTGAATGTCCAGATGGCCTTTAGATGTCCTAGTTTCATGAGGGGCCAGGACTGATTGATGAAGAAGACAATAGCTCAGAAAGTGGGAGTCCATAACATTGGGAGTATTTGGTGGGGAGTTGGCCTCAAAAACATTAATTTCACAAGCACAAGATGGAGCAAGCATGGCTAGGCAGTATTTTGTTTGGAAAAAGATCTGAAGGTTATAGTGGCCTGCAAGCTTATTACAAGTCAATAGGCAAGAAAGCTAAGGCAAAGTTTGGCTGCATTAAGAAAGACAGAATGTCCTAGAATAAGGAGGTAATTGGTGAATGCTGCTGCCCTAGTTTTACATATTGTTGGAAGAAACAGGGAATTTAGCATGGAGAGGAGGAGACTGGGTTGTTGGGATTGGCGACATGTTAGCTTTTTTTCCAAATGTTTCAAGAGTTTTCATATAGAAGAGAGATTCCTTCTGGTTGGCCCCAGAGAGCAGAAATAGATGTGGTGGGAGAAAGATGCACAGAGGCCAATTTAGGCTTGGTAGATAGAAAAAAAAAACTTTCTAACAATGAGAGCAATCCAGAAGTGAAATGGGCTGCTGTCCAGTAAAGTAGTGAGCTCCTGTTCCCTGAGTGTATTCAAGGAAAGGCTGGGCTTTCTCATAGAGGGGATCCTTGATCAGGCATGGAATGGCCTAGTTATCTTATGGGGTCCTTGAAAGATTCGAGACTCTGTGAGACAGAAGTGACATTGGTAAGGTTGGAAGTGATGCTGTGGGGAGCCAGAAGAGCTCATAGAGAAGACATTAATGGGGCAGGGGTGGTACTAAAGGAAGTAGGAGTGGGAAGAGAATGGCAGAGTGAGAGGGGAGAGAGAGAGAGTATGTATGGATAGTGGGCCTTAAGCTTCTCAAGTTCATTGGACTTCATACATATATTAATGCTCATAATCCTAGGTGGCCTTTGTGTGCTCTTTGCATCAGTCTTTGACCTGTACTGTGATAGATTTCAAGGAGGAAGTAACTAGCCTGGGCTGCTATGAAGCAGGCACTTTGGACCTGAAATTAAAGGATTGATCCTGACACTTAATAAGATCCAAGGGATTAAGTGTCCTCTAGACTTGAGGCAGCAGCTAAATTGTCCAAGCTGAGAGAGAATTCAACTACAAAAATCACACCTTTCTGTTAAGCTGGACTAACTGAGGAAGTTGTGTTTAGGCAATCTATTGTTCCAGATAGAATTTGATTTTGAGCTCACATGTCTTAGAGGCCAATAGCCAGTCCAAGAGAAAGAAAGACCTGGTTTTAAGCCCTCCTTCTCCCATGTGCTACTTATGTGACCCTGAGCAGCTCAGTGTGCCTAGGCAAGTGTTGCAGAGAGGATGCTGGTCTATATTGCTTGAAGTCTCAAGCTCCCCACACCAGCGAAATTGCAGGTCCACTAAAACCCCCAAATTTATAAATATATGTATTTTTATCATTCAAGAAGCAGTTATTAATTGTCTCCTTCCTGTCAGATACTCTGCTAGATGAAAGGAATACAAAGGCATAAAAGAAACAATCTATAGCCTCAGAGAACATATGTTCTACCATAGGGTTGGGGAGAGAACATATACACATGTAAGAATATACAAAATTATAATTATAACAGAATTATGAAGGAAGGGCTTTAGTTGCTGGGAGGGAAGACCCAGAAAAGGTCTAATGTAGAAGATTTGAATTGAGTTTTGAAAGAAGCTGGGGATACTAAGAGGTAGAGCTGAAGAGGGGATGCATTCTAGGCTTGGGCCAAGGCCTGAGAAGAGAGATGGATTGTAGCCCTGGAGCCGGAAGGGACCTTAAAAGATCATCTAATTTAACCCCCTCACTTTGTATGTGTGGAAACTGTGGTCCAGGAAGGGTTAAAAAGCTTGGACCAGGTCACACATGTAGTAAATGCCAAGTCACTGCAGTAGGAAGGCCGAATTTATAATCTCAAATATAATCATGTATATGTTTGAATGGTTCGAAATCGCAAGGTATGAGAGATTCTCTAAGTAGAACGCAATAAAACATTTATTTAGGCTCCACAGAAACAGATTCACGAACCAGCCTCCCCATTTCGACACTTTAATCACAAGCTTCCAGGCCCAATAAGTCCGCCTCACAAGAGTAACCAGGAGACCACAGAAAAACAAGATAGTATTTAGCCAAATCGTATTTACTGGCCTCAAGTCCTTGCTCGCACTCCTGGGTCTACACACAGGTCAGCTCTACTTTTGGGTCAGCTCTACTTTCGGGTCGGCTCTGCTTCCGCA
>JAQQSZ010002140.1:0-14852 GCA_028646595.1 Phalanger gymnotis | reverse complement strand
ATGTTTAAAGTATGTACCAGCTTTTACTGTACTTTGGTATATGGTATGAGATGTTGGTCTATACCTAGTTTCTGCCAAACTGTTTTCTAGTTCTCCCAGCAATTTTTGTCCCATAGTGAGTTCTCATTCTAAAAGCTTGAATCTTTGGGTTTTTCAAACACTAGATTACTGTGGTCATTTACTATTGTGTATTGTGTACTTAATCTATTCCACGGATCCACCACTCTATTTCTTAGCCAATACCAGATTCTTTTAATGATTATTACTTTGTACCACAGTTTGAGATCTGGTACTGCTAGGCTGTCTTCCTTCACGTTTTTTTCATGATTACCTTGATATTCTTGACCTTCTGTTCTTCCACATGAATTTTGTTATTATTTTTTCTGTCTCTATAAAATAAATTTTGGTATTTTGATTGGTATGGCACTGAATAAGTAAATTAGTTTATGTACAATTGTCATTTTTAGTGTATTGGCTTGGCCTACCCATGAGCAATTAATATTTCTCCAATTGTTTAGATCTGACTTTATTTGTGTGAAAAGTGTTTTGTAACTCTGTTCATATAGTTCCTGGGTTTGTCTTGTCAGGTAGCCAAGATTAAAAGGAAAGCATGTGGGCAAATGTATTGTTGATGGAGTTGTGAACTGATCCAACCATTATGGAGAGCAATTTTGGAACTATACCCAAAGGGCTCTAAAACTCTACCTGCCCTTTAACCCAGCAATACCATATCAGGTCTCTAGCCCAAAGAGATCAAAGGAAAAGGATCTACATGTACAAACGCATTCATAGCAGCTCTTTTTGTTGTGGCAAAAAATTGGAAATTGAGGGGATGCCCATCAATTGGGGAATGGCAGAACAAGTTGTTCTAATCTGGCTTGTGGTGCCTCAGGTTCCCCACAGACACTATTTGTTATTCAAGGGATGAAATGGGAATTAGATGGTGATCATCCGTCTTAACACTATCTTTACTTCTATCACATTTTCAGAGTATTAAGTTTTGCTTCTTGAAACTGTTGGCCCTTGGTTAACACCTCTAATATCTCTGATTTTGCTAGAAACACTCAGGAATATGTTCTTTGTCTCCACTTAGAGAGTAGTCCTTTGAACCGAATATGATTAGGCATAACTAATATCTGACCCAGCCCCGATATCTTTCTACTGTATCTAAGACTTGTTGTGGTCCCTTTCGCATTTGTGTATATGGGGAGGGGGATGTTAGCTGACAAAATTTCCCAGTTAATAATGATATCTTCCCATTATATAAAACTTTGAAACTTTCAAAATTACTTCTATAGCTCATGTAAGGCCAGCTTCTGGACAGCCTCATGCTCCAGGACATAACACCACTGACTGCCTACCAGGAGGCCTCTGAAGGCTATGCTGAGACCTAGAGAACTGGTATCTAACCTGCCTTCATCTATAGACCTTCTCCAATTCTCTGATACTCAGCCTGGATTCATCCCCTAATGTTTTACTGAGTATCACCAACCCTGTTAATCTCTCCATGTCATTGATGGTAAACCACGCCACTCCCCACTGCTAGGGAGAAAACCTTCCTCCTCAAATCTGCTCTTTCACTCCCATCCGCCTCAACCCTACCCTCCAACCCATGTTCCACTCCAGATCTGCCTGTCCCTTCCACTTGTTATTCTAAATCTTGTTTTTCCAAATGAATTTTGTAATTATTTTATCATGTTCTATAAAGTATCCCTTTGAGAACTTGATTGGTATAGCATTAAAACTATAAATTAGTGTCATGTTAGTATTTAGTATTGTCATATTTGATATATTCACCTGCTAAGCCATGAGCCCTTAATATTCCTCCAGATAGTTAAGTTGGGCTTTATTTAAGTAACACTTTACAATTGAATCTATTTAAGTCTTTTGTGCACTTTGGCAGATTGAGTTCCAAATATTTTATGCATTCTGTAGTAATTAGGAATGGAATTTTCCTTCCTGTTATTGCCTCTTGGATTTTGTTATTATTATACAGAAAGCCTGTTGCTTTTTGTAGGTTATTTTGTAGTCTTTAACTTTTCTGAAACTATTGTCTTAATTGGTATCTTTTGTTTTTGGACGGGGGGGAAGGCAGGGCAATCCAGGTTAAGTGACCTGCCCAAGGTCACACAGCTAGTAAATGTGTCAAGTGTCTGAGGCCAGATTTGAACTCAGGTACTCTTGACTCCTGGGCCAGTGCTCTACTCACTGTGCTACCTAGCTGCCCCCTTGATTGGTATCTTTGCCAATTCCCTAGGATTTCCCAAGTAAACCATCAATCATCAGCAAATGGAGATAGTTTTTATCTCCTCTTTGCCTATCTTTACATATTTTATTTCTTTTGTTTGTCCTAATACTATTGCTATTATTTCCAAAACTATACCAAATAATAGTGGAGAGAATGGGCATCCTTGCTTTAGCTCCATATTAAGTGGAAAAGGTCCTAATGCACCTCTACTACATATGATGCTTCCTTTTGGATACTTTTTATGATATTAAAAAAGGCTCCTCTATGCCTTTGTAGGATTTTAGCATAAGTGAGTGTTGTACTTTTAAAAGGCTTTTTCCACATCTATTGAGATCGTCATGTGGTTTTAGGTATTTTTGTTTTTAATATACTTGGACTCGCCTCTAAGAGGTAGATTTATGCCTGAATTCTTAGTGATTCTGCACTTAGAAGGGTAGTTATGAAATAGTTTGTGCTTATGCCCGCAGTTAGAGAACAAATCTCTCTAACAATGGATTTGGGGTTAAGCTCCCAGTCTTGGAGTAAGAAAGGTCCCGCTGTCCTGTATGGTCCCCACTGCAACCTCATACTGCAGACCAAGGGACATCTAGCAACATATGGGCAGGATTGATCAAATGTGTACTAAAATAATATAAAATTCATATAAATATATTTATAAATATATAATATATAAATATAAAATTTAGAAATGCATTATTAAATGGAATAAATGTAACAAAAACATAAAGAGAAATAAGACTGGGTAAGGTAGGCTGTATTCATTGCTTGTCTCTCCATGGGCTTATTTCTCTCCTTAATCTTGTTCCTGATTAAGCAGGCACTTGAAGTGAAACATACCCAGTCACACACACCTCCCAGCTTGTCCATTCAGATGAAGGTCATTTCTCATGGTCTTACAAAAGAGAGGTGTGGCCAG
This sequence comes from Phalanger gymnotis, assembly GCA_028646595.1. Classification (NCBI taxonomy): domain Eukaryota; kingdom Metazoa; phylum Chordata; class Mammalia; order Diprotodontia; family Phalangeridae; genus Phalanger; species Phalanger gymnotis. Next base: position 11,688 of record JAQQSZ010002140.1, on the reverse strand, counting down.
GACCAACTATTACTGCAATCTCCTGTCAGTACTTTGAAAAGCTCAGTGCCACCTCCCTCCTCTGCCCCTCAACACACACACACACACACACACACACACACACACACACACACACACACACATACATATCCCTTGAGAGTTGATTTCACATTAGTTTTTTCTCTTCCCAAACTGGGAAGGACTACAAATCCTAGAGGGTTTTGTGGCTGGCCAGCCTTTTGCTAGGGATTGTTACAATATGGTTATATTGATTGTTTTCCTAATGTTGACTCATCCTTGCCATCTTGGTATTAATCCAACAGGATCATAACGGATGATTTCTTGGATAAATCACTATAGTATTATAGAATTTTAAATAAAATTCTTAAATATATATTAATCAATGATATTAGTCTATAGCTCTCTTATGCTATAATACATTTTTTTCTGATTTAGGTGTTAGGACTATATTTGTCTCATAAAAGTAACCTGATAGGGTACTTTCTCAATTTTTGAGAATAATTTGTTTAGTATGGATATTAATTGTTCTTTACAAGTGTGATATGGGGCAGCTAGTTGGTATTGTGGATACAGCACTAGCCCCAGAGTCAGGAGGACCTGAGTTTAAATCTAGCCTCAGACACTTACTAGCTGTGTGACCCTGGTCAAGTTACTTAACTCTGATTATCCAACCCCCCCCCAAAAAAAAAAAAAGTTTGATAGAATTGTCCTGTGAATCTTATTAGGCCAAGGAGGTGTTTTCCCCTCTGTTATTGTTCAATTGTTTTCAGTCATGTTTGACTCTCCATGACTCCATTTGGGGTTTTCTTGGCAGATGCTGGAATGGCTTACCATTTGCTTCTCCAATTCATTTTACAGATGAAGAAACCGAAGCAAATAGGGTGAAGTGACTTGCCCAAGGTCACACAGCTAGTAAGTGTCTGAGGCCAGATTTGAAATCAGGAAGATAAGTCCTCACTCTGAGCCTGTACCACTGTACCATCTAGCTGCCATGGTCAAGGTCTGTAAAAGAGTATATTATTTCTCCCTTTTTACATTTTTACAATATCTATATGACATAATACATGGTCATTTTTGTAAAAGTTCCATGTAGTACTGCTATTTATAGATATAGATACACATATACATACATATATACACACAAATATATATATGTATGTGTGTATGTTATATCCTGTTTAGAAAATGCTTAAATCTTTTAGCTCCAGTTTCTCCAGAAATTTGTTCAGTTCTACATTGTCCCTTTTGTTTACCTTTCTGTTAGCTTTATCCAAAACTGAGAGAGGGACATTGAAATCTCTTGTCTTTACTATGTTACTATGTCTTGTTAATGTTTCCTTTATGAACTTAGATGCCAGGACATTTGAAGGTTATAAGTTTAATAATGATGTTGGTTTGCTGTCAATGGATTCTTTCAGCATAATGTAGTTTTCTTGTTTATCCCTTCTTGCGTTTTGAATGTTTGTTTTTGATTGGTCCGATGCCATGATTGCAACTCCTGTTTTTTTGGATTCATGTGATGCCTAGTAAGTTTTTCCCAGCCCCTTATTTTTATTATGCATATTTTTAAATGTATTTTTTTGTAAACAACAGACTGTAGAATTTTGTTTTCTTATCCAAATTGTCACTTTTTTGTTTTATTTGTTTGATCCATTCACATTTAAAGTTAGGACTTAGGTTATTTTTCTCCATTTGTCTTTAACAATTTTTATTCTGAATTAGAATTTTTGGCTCGTCTTCATCCATAAAGGCCATGCTTATTCTCTTCAGTTATTTTAGCTCAATCTCAATATGTTTTAAAGAAACCAGCTCTCTTCCTTTCAACCTCAAGCCATTCCTCCCCTTTGTTATTCCTTTCCCTAGTTGGGGGGGGGCTTGTTTATTAGTTCTCTTTTCTTTTTTGCTTTTATCTAGTTATTTAATTCTTTACCTCTTTTTTCCCTCCATTAAGAAGTCAAATAGAACATCCTTTTTTCTCTTCAATTTGTTTGGTTCATTCATTTCTAAAATTTCATTTTCTATATCTTGTTTTTTTCTTAAAAAAAGATTTATTTCCTTCATTCTCTTTATTACTTATCTTTCTTTTCTGTCTGTTCTAGAATTTTATTCTTCTATTCATGGCTATTATAATTATTTAGTTCTTTGGTCTTCTGTATTTGTCATGGAATTAAAGCTTATAAGGCACCTATTTTGGGTTCCTTCTTGTAAACAGTTTCTGTGTAATTGTGTTGGAGATTTTGTCCCTGGCTCTCTTTTTCTTTTTTGCCTCATTCTTAGAAATACTTTAGAAATACCAGAAATAGACAGGACATTGCCCCATGGTAGAATTTTTTTCCTATGTCCTTGGTTGTATAGTTCATTATTCATTTTTGCCTCCCTTTGGTCTTGATGGAAGGATGGGAAGTTCGATATCCTATGGCCTTTTTAAAGCTTAAATGTCCTCCTCCACAAAGACAGTCGGGAGGAAACACAGGCCAAGGCCAAAGCTGAGGCCTCTACTTCTCTCCCAAGTGGTTCCTCTTTAGGAATTTTGCCTGAGACACTAAAGTGGGTTTCAATCTATGAAATAACTGTGCTTCCCAAATAGCTTGATATTTTATAGGTACCCCCCAGGGCATGATCAAGTTTGCTCAGGCTATCTGAACATCACTCCAGTTACAAGAATTTTTCTCACTCAGACTAAAACCCATGATTGTTTGTTTGATTGGAATGTTAGCCTATGTTTGAGGTTGAGTGATTGTTTTCACCTGGTTAAGGTACTAGGGCATCTTATTACTTACTTTATGAGGGGCAGAGTGATTTCATTGATTTACTCAATCAACACCCCACCCTTACATACGAACTCCTCTGTTTGGCATTTCAAGGCCTTCATGACCTGGCTCCTTTCCATATTACTAGTCTTCTCACTTAATTCCCCCTCACTTATTCTACAATCCACAGCCCCTGGCCAGCTTGCTTTTTCTTGCTCACAACACTCTTTGTCTCAACTCTATGCCTTTTCAGTGGCTGCATCTCATTAAGGAAATGCTTTCCCTCCTCATTTCTACCTTAACTTAGCATCCCTGGCTTCCTCCAAGATTCAGTTTAAATCTGGCCTTCTGCAGGAGGCCTTTCTCAGTACCTTTCTACTTTCCCCTCCCCCCCACATCACTAGTGCTTTACTTCTGATATTATTCCCATGATACTACATATATTGTGTGTAGAGTGTTTTGCATGTTACCCATTAGAATGTGAGCTCTTTGAGCCCACGGGAATTGCTTTTGCAGCTTGGCTTGACTCACCATGCAACTGAAACTGATCCTTCCAAAATTACCAATTGATCTCTTAATTACCAAAACTAATAGCCTCTTCTTAATGCTCATCCTTCTTGACTTGCAGCCTTTGACATTGTCAATCATTCTTCTGGATATCCTCTTCTTTTTAGGTTTTAATGATTCTGCTCTCGCCTGCTTTTCCTCCTACCTGTCTAACCCCTCCTTCTCAGTGCCCTTGACTGCATCTCTTTCATACAGGTTAGGTCCGTGTAATTTCCCATTCAGCTTTTCTCCTAAATTCTATGATACCCTGAAACTCAACAATCTCAAACAAATCAAGCAAGATAAAATCTACTCTGTAATTCATACCTCTGCAGATGATTTCCCTCACTGGCTACAGGTATCTCTCCCCCTATTTTTAGCTTCTTTTTATATGCTGTCTCCCCATTAGACTGTGAGGTCTTTGAGGGCAGAGACTGTCTTTTACCTTTCTTTTTATCCCCAGAACTTAACAGTGCCGGACACATAGTTTTCAAAGAGGACCATGAGGACCAATGACATCATAGGTGATGTCTTGACTGGCGTGTCAATTGGTTTTAGATGAGGCAGAGTTGCACAAAGTCATCAGCCTCACTCTCTTCCAGAGTCATCGAAGTCCAGTGGCAGGACAAAATTCAAGATGACTAGAGATGACCTGGGATGTAGTGGATGACCTTGGTGTCTTTGATATCTGACCAAGCATTAAGTGCTCCACAGCACCTGCTTCAGCCACCTTCATGGCTACTGGAACAAACTGTTCTCATCTGTCCATTCCACCTGGAGAAGTCTTCATATGCTTGAGGTAGCCACCCCTTAACTCACCAACAGGTTTGAGGCCTGACAGTTACCATCAACCTGGTTTAGCCCATTCTGCTGAGATGTTTTCCTGGGGTGTGGCCACCACACATGCTACAGCCTTTTTGAGCTACAGGGGACAGTTGGGTGATAGGTAGACACCAAAGGTGGATGAATAGACCTACAAAGGGCTCAGCAAGCCCTCATACCAGAAGTGCTAGTGCTCCCTGAACACTCCATACACCCCATGTGGAAGAATAAGACATAGTGAGAGAATCTATCAATCACCTTCTGAGAACAGCCTCAAAAGAACAAGTCCCAGGAATGTCATACACAAAACTCAGAGCTCTCAATTTCAAAGAAATAACAGTGTGGATATCTAGAAAGTACAAGGAACAACAGTATCACTCAAGACTGGGCAGCTTCTAGTCTAGAATAACAGAGATCTTTTCCCCTCCTTAGGCAATCTGGTATCCCCACTCCCTCTCACCACAACTTACCATATTGTTGCCCCTTAGTATAGATACCTGATCATCTAAGAATGGGCCACTACAGCTTGGAACTCCCCAGATGAAGAAATCCACCAGCTTCAGCCTTCCAGGGAACAGGTGTGTACCACCATGCCTGGCAAATATATTCCAAAAAGAAAATATATAGATTTACAATGAAGAATAACTTACCCTGTAAAGCTGAATACAATCCTACAGGAGGAAAAATGGATCTTTAATAGAATAGAGGACTTTCAAACATTTCTGATGAAAATGGCCACAATTGAGTAGGAACTTTGAAATGCAAAGGAGTCCAGGGAAAAGAAAGGTAACTGCATTTACACAATTGTAAGGGGCTGCATTATGATGTGGTGCTAACATTTTAATAGTGGAAGAACAAATAGGTGTCTCTTTAGAAACTTAATGTCTTCAACGGGTATCAAAGGAAAAAATAAAAAAAAACATAGGTCCTGGAGGTGGATTGGTTCTATCGTGAGGGTATGAAGAGGCAAGAGAAGAAAGGATAAAAGGAAGAATGAACCAGTATAGAAAGGAGGAAGAAGCAGGAGGAAATTAGTTTTTTTTATAATTTGTTTATGTGAGATAAAGAATATAAAAAGGTGGTAGAAAGGGAATGAATTTCACTCTTATCTGAACTGGACAAAGGAGGGTTGAACACATACAATTTACTGCAGCAATATATCAAAATCAGAAGGAAAAGAAGCAGGGATGGATATTGTGGGAGGGAGAATAAGAAGGTAGATTATACTGGAGAGGGAATAGTCACAAGTAATACAAACTTCGTGCTCCTGAAGGGAATGGGGGAGAGATGGAAGGAAGGAAGGAAGGAAGGAAGGAAGGAAGGAAGGAAGGAAGGAAGGAAGGAAGGAAGGAAGGAAGGAAGGAAGGAAGGAAGGAAGGAAGAATGGAGGGAAGGGAGGAAGGAAGGAAGGATGCGAGGAAGGAAGGAAGGATGCGAGGAAGGAAGGAAGGATGCAAGGAAGGAGGCAGGGAGGGAGAGAGGGAGGGAGGAAGGAAGGAAGGAAGGAAGGAGGGAGGAGGGAGGGAAAGAAGGAAGGAAAGATGGAGAAAAGAAAAGAATCTGAATCTTAGGAAGTACTCATCAATTGGAGAATGTTGTTATATTATACTAATTAGCTCATTTAAGCCTAGGGGAAATATAATGACTCCTAAGGTCCACATGATTCCCTCATCTTCAACTTTAAGGAATTCATTTTAAGCAAAAAGTTTGAATTCAATCACAGTCTCTCTCAGCCTCCAGTTAGGAAAACTATTAACATTTAGGTAGAGATTTGGACTCTCTTTCTTTACATTTTGTATCTACCTCTGGATAGCCCTTGGTCTTTTTGCAGTTGAAGCAAAAATCAGTTTGCTGGAAATGCTTGGATAACGAACCAGCATATTATATTATAATTTCTGTAGGGAGACAAGCATTGAGAGGGGAAGTTAGCTAAGGAGCTGACCTTTTCCCAGGATGTCCCTCAGCCCACGTATGCTCCAAGATACCTATAGGGCTCTATGACCCCTCCTTGATAATTTTCTTTCTTTGCCACAGCTCAGTCCAACCTTTGCTCTTGAAAAGTATATTGGGACTTCATGCTTGTTCCACCCTCGCTGCTTCTAGACCCTCAGAATATCTATCTGGTTCCAAGATTTGTTCCTTCCTTCTGACAATGACTTTGATCGACTCAAGTAGGTTCATAGGCAGCCCCTATTCAAAGAAGTATTTCTACTACCCAAGGTACTATAATTATTCCTTAGTAGTTGGTATAATCATAAATAAAAACTGCCCAAAGCTATCAGAACTACCCTTATACTCACTCCCCCCTCCATTTTAATATTTTCTCTCTTCAGCCAATATATTGGATTGTGTTTGGCAAAACCTATGGTCACCAATCGTGGATAGTTCTTAGGTGCCATGGAGAGGTTTTACGTTGTTTTTTTGAATGCCTTCACCAGTGCTTTGTATTGTGTAAAGAGTCTTGGGAAAAGTCTGGGTGGCACAGTTTATAATCAAATCTGGTAATTAACATTCCTCTTGATCCAGAAAATTTAAAATTCTAGCAGGGAAAAAAACTTCATCTGGAAAAAATAACAATTCTACCCTCCGATTCCAAGATGGCTTCTTCTTGCATATGAGTAAATATAAGTTTTCCCCTAGATGTGATCAGGAGTCATAGAGGGAGTTAAATAGGAAAGAGAGCATAGGAGTGATTTTGTTACATTCTGATAATCTCCAAAAAAAAGACAGAAAGAAAAGAAAGGGGAAAAGGAATGCATTTGAGAAGATGGGAGGAAGAAATATGGGAGAATTTATTATCTCACATATTTGGGATGCTCCAAGTAGATGGCTATAGTAACAAGGCAGAAAGGGTAAGGAGCATCCCCCAAACTTCACTTTCATCCAAATTAAAGTGGGAGAGACAGAATACACACACACACACACACACACACACACACACACACACACACACACACACACACACACACAAAGTGGTGTAGAAATATTTTTAACTCAATAAGAAAGCAGTATAGTGTATGGAATAAAAGAAAGGGTCAGTTCTGGTAGGGATTAATCACAAGGAAAATAAACTAACCTTGGAGAATGAATTGTGAAACGGGGTTTAAAATGAAGGAAAGGAGCAAAAACCTGTGATTTTAGTCTAGGGTAAGTAGAAGAGAAGAAGCACAGAGGATTAGAAGCAGATTACAATCAAGCATAGACTACTGGTACTGAGCACACTCCTTTCTCACTACCTTCTTCTTTGTAAGTGGGGGCCGAGGGAAAAGTATTAAAAGAAAAGGATGCTTGGAAATACATGGTTGATGATAACTTAATGTGAGTGAATGGGATGAATTTACCCAGAAAATGTGAGACAAGACAATAGCAGAATGGTTTAGAAAGCAGAATCCAAGAATATGTTGTTTATAAGAAACACCTAAAATATTCACCTAGAGTTAAAATAGTGGACAAGAGTAAAAATTTTTATGCATCAAATGAAATTTTAAACAGAGGAGCAACTGTAATCTCAGACAAAGCAACAACAAAACTAAAACTCATTAAAAAGAGATAAACAGAAACTGCATTATGCATAAAGGTTTCATAGACAATCATAGCATGTAAATACTTAAAAGCTGAGTTACAGGGAGAAATATACAGTAAAACGCAATAGTTTGGGGCCTCAGTGTATCCCTTTCGGACCTAGAAAAGCTAGTGAAAAAATAAACAAGAAAGAAGTTAAAGACCCAAATGTAATATTTGAAAGTTGGATATGATATACTTCTGACAATAATTAAATGAGAACAGAAAGGGGTATAGACATTTCTGAGCTGTACATGACATCTTTGTACAAGTTTCCATTTCAGGCATAAAAACCTCACAAACAAGTGCAGAAAAGCAGAAATTTTAAACACGTCCTTAATGACCCTAATGGAATGAAAATTATATTCAACAAAGGGCTAGCGAAAGGATTAAAAAGTAATAGGAGACTAAATAGCTTAATTCTAAAGAACTGCTAGATCAAAAACAAATCTTAGAAATAATAGATAATTTCATTAAAGATTACAACAGTGAGACAAAATATCAAAAGCCTTGGGGTGCAGTAAAAGTAGTTCTTAGGGGAAAGTTTATATATCTAAATACTTTCATTAATAAAAGGAAGGAATAGATAAATGAACTGGGGATTCAATTGTTTAAAAAATCCCATGAAAAATCAAAGAAGGGATTAGCAAAACTAAAAATAAAAAAAAAATCTATTGGATTAATAAATAAAATCAGGAGATTAAAAAAAGAACCTAAAAATGGATAAACCTTTAGCTAATTGGATTTTTTTATAAAGAGTAATCTAAAATATCAGTATCAAAGGTGAAAAAGGGAAGTCACAAAATAAAAAAGAAATAAAGAAAATTATTAGAAATTATTTTGTCTACTATATGCCAATAAAACTAACGACTTACATGAAATGGATGAATATTTACAAATATATAAAATACTCAAATTAACAAAGGGGAAATAGAGAATTTAACTAACTTAATCTCAGAAAAGGAAATTGAACAGACCATAAAGCTCCCATAGAGGGGAGAAAACCCAGGACTAGATGGATTTGCAAATTAGTGCTATCAAACATTCAAAGAATAATTTATTCCTATATTACATAAAAGGTTTGCAAAAATAGGAAAAGGGATGCTACCAAATCCTCTCTATGATACAAATATAGTCTTGATACCTAAACCAATGAGAGTCAAAAGAAAACTAAAGAACAATATCTCCAATGAACATTGATACAAACATTTTAAAGAATATATTAGCAAAGGCACTATAGCAATACATCAAAAAGATGCTAAACTATGGCCTGATCAGTTTATACCAGGAATACAGGGTTAATTCAATATTAGGAAACTATAAACAGACCATATTAATAACAAAACAAAACCATATGATTATAGCAACACATACAGAATTTTATTTTTATAAAATATAACTCATTTATTTCTCTTTAAAAAAACCTTAAGAATAAATGTAAATAGACCTTTTCATAATGTGGTATTATCTACTTCAGTCCAAGAGTTAGCATAATTTGTAGTGGAGATAAATTGAGGCTTTTCTAATAGTATCAGGGGTAAAGCAAGGATGTTCATTATCAACTCTACTATTTGACATAGTATAAGTAATGTTAGCTATAGAAATAAGATAAGAAAAAGAAATCAAGTGAATAAGTACCAGCAAAGAAGAAACAAAACTATTGCTTTTGCATTTAACATGATGGTTTGTTTAAAGATCCCCAGAGTCAACTAAAAACAACTGAAACAATAAAACTTCATCAAATTTGAAGAATAAAAAAGAAATCTACATAAATCATCAGCATTTCTGTATAATACTAACAAAACCCAGCAGGAAATGATAAATTCTATTTATAATACCTACAGAATAACTGGCAGTCCACCTGTGAAAATACATATAGAAGCTCTATGATGACAACTATAAGACATTCTTTATGGAAATAAACCTAAATAAATAGAGAAATCTTAATTGCTTATATGAAGTCTGAGTCAATATAATAAAAATAACAATACCAAAAGTAATTTACTTATTCAGTGCCATACCAATCAATTTACCAAAAGATTATCTTAGATTTAGAAGAAATAATAATGAAATTCATCTCAAGTGAAATGATTTTTTAAAAAGTAGGAAGGGGGCCAGCACTATCAGATTTCAAACTATGCTACGAAACAGTAATAATGAAAATAATTTTATTCTCATTAAAAAAATTGAGAAGTCCATCCATAAAACAGATTAGCTGTATAACATATGGAAGCAAATGGACACAGGAGTAGTCTAGTGTTCAATAAACCTGAATATTCTAGCTACTGGGGTTAAGAACTCACTACTTGACAAAAACTGTTGGGAAATCTGGAAAGCAGTCTAGGCTAAGATTAACACCTCACAAGGGTAGGTAGATGGTGAAGTGGATAGAGTATCTGGTCTCGAGTCAGGAAGACTCATCTTTTCAAGTTCAAATATAGCCTCAGACACTTACTAGCTGTGTGATCCTGGGCAAGTCACTTAACACTGTCTGAGTTCCTCATTCGTAAAATGAGCTGGAGAGGGAAATGGCGAACCACTCCAGTATCTTTGCCAAGAAACCCCCAAAATGGATCACAAAGAGTTGGACAGGACTGAAAAAATGACTCAACAACAGTAATAAACACCTCATACCATATACCAAGATAAACTCCAAATGGATATATGACTTGGATATAAAAGATCGCATCATAAATAAATTAGAGGGACAAGGGGAAAAAATCCTTTCAGATCCACAGATAGGGGAAGAATTCAAGACCAAACAAAAGATAGAGAATATCACAGATGATAAAATTGACAATTTTGATCCTATAAAATTAAGACTTTTTAGACAAAGAAAACCAATGCAATTAAAATTAGAAAGGGAACAGTTAACTGGGAAACTTTTTTTTGCAGCAAGTTTCTCTGATAAAGGTCTCATTTCCAAGATATGTGAAGAAATGATTCAACTTTATAAGAATTAGAGCCATTGTCAATCTGTAAATTGTCAGAGTACATGAACAGGAAGGAAGATATGTAAGCTATTAATAGCCATATTTTTAAAAATGGCCCAAATCAACAAAAATTAGGGAAATATAAATTAAAGCACCTCACACCCATCCAATTGGCAAAAGTGATAAAAAGGGGACAAATTAGGAAAAATGATTTCTATTAGTAACAACTTTGTAAAGACAACTTTGAAAGACTTAAGCTCTATGAACAATACAATTACCAACCATGACTCCAATGGACTAATGATTTCATCCGCCTTCTGAAAGAGAAGTGATAAATTCACGATGCAGAATTAGACATACATTTTTGGACACGATGTGGGAAAATTGTTTTGCCTTCCTATGCATATTTATTACAAAGGACTTTTTTTCTTTTAAATTGGGGGTTACTGGGAAAGAATATAAATTTTTGTTAATTGAAAAATAAAATAATGAAAAATATAATTATGGAAAAGAAGAAAGGGAAGTTTAGAAGGAAATAGACAAGGACCATTTGAAAGTGATGCATAGAATTTATTATATGATTTTTTGAAGAAAAAATGTGATATGGAATGGATATTCAGTTTCTTGCAGAATCCTCTTTTTGTGTTTTACTGTATATTTGGAAATGCTCTTTTTTGATGTGTAAGTTCAAAATAAAAACATTTTTAAAAAAGAGATCCAATATGATCCACATAATTCACTGAGGCTCTACAAAAGTGGCTCTTGTCAATGTGAAGTTTTAAGTTATTTTCTTCTAGCTGACCCAGTACTTTTATTAGTCTTTCTTCCCATTCTTTCAAGGTCTTCCCAAAGACAATGATATCATCAAATCATACCAACACCTGCAGGTAATTCATGTCTTCAACTATTTTCTCTATCAGTCTTTGGAAAGTAGAAGAATCCCCTGAGATGCTGTAGTAGGAAGGCCGAATTTATGATCTCAAATATAATCATGTATCTGTTTGAATGGTCTGAAATCGCAAGGTATGAGAGATTCTCTAAGGAGAAAACAACAAGAAATTTATTTAGGCCCCACC
>JAQQSZ010002139.1:0-14852 GCA_028646595.1 Phalanger gymnotis | reverse complement strand
TTTGTTGAACTCTGGTAACTATGTATTGGGATTTGAATCAGACAAGGTCTATCTGTTGAAGTCTGTAATTTGCTTGTATTTTGATCTGAAGTTCAGGGTGCTGGCTTTTTCCCCTGAGCTAGGTGAATGATATTTGTGTGCTGAATTAAAGTAAGCTTGCCAACCCCTTAACCTTGCTCTCCTTATTAAGGCAGATCAAAAGAACTTGGGCTTTCTGGCTGTCCGGCAGTTTTCTGGGTGCTGGCTGTGGGTGGATCTGGACCCCCCACAGAAGCTGCTAGCCAGATTGTGGAAACAGTAAGCCACACACATTCAAGTCTGTTGTGATGGATTTGGTTAATTATTTGAAGGCCACTATTGAGCATCTTTCCTATCTGAAATATAAGAAGAAAAATCTAACATTGAGCTAAAACAATGGTAGATATAACTTTCATAGTACACCATTTTATAAGACTTTTCCACATTCTCAGGCACCAACTTATATTTCTAAGGATCTTTTTAGCCTTCATAGTAGGAAACCCTTCTTACTTCTTTGTCTTTTGATCAAGTCTAATCCAATCTATTATAATAAGCATTTTATAAGCACCTTTCTGTGTATGGTACTGTATTAGGCATTGGGGATACAAAGACAAAGCAAAACAAAAACTTTCCCTTTCAAGCAATGAACACAGGAGGAGAATATAATAACAAAATGAAGGAGTATATACAGGAGAGTTTGAAAAGGAGGGGTGAGGATAATTAACTAAGAGAGTAACGAAGGATATTTGTAAGAGGTAGGACACCAACTGATCCTTGAAGGAAATAGGCATAAATGTGAGGAGGGAGAGAAGTGTAATTCTGGGCCACAGGAACAGATGTGTTTTGGCACAGATCACAAAGCCAAGGGGAAGGAATGTAAAGTGAATGAAAATGAGTAATGTATAATAGGCCTCGACACCCTACATTCATATTTAACCCTGAAAAGATATATCGGAGAAGGACAATGTTTTTTTCCCAATGGCATTATTATTACAGCTACTGCTGTTGTTACTGAGGTCAGTTAATTTATGATTGATTTGGGAGATTGAACTCTGGCTCAAAAGGAAGAATGCTAGGCTCTTAAGCTGTATTGAGAGAGATGTATGGTGTGGGAGTGACATTTGCCTACAGTAGATGAAAGGTAGATGTGGCTGTGTTGGATACAAACATCATGATTGGCTCTAGTGGGAATGCTGTTATACGGTTCATTTTCCCCTTCTCTATGGCCAAGTGATGTCCCCTCTAAAGAGCTGGACCTACTTTGGATATTGCTGCTTCCAGCAATAAGTGCAGGGAAATGAAAATACATCATCATATCTTAAATATCTTTTGTATTTTATTAAGCACATAGGACATAATAGATATTTCTAAAAAAATTACCCTGTATGCACAAAATACCAGGAAAAACCTGGAAAACATTTTAGACTTGTGTGTATATATGCGCTGAGTTACTAATGCATTACTCTAGTATACAGGGAACATTTATTGAAGAATTCATCTCCAATTTTTAAAAGATATTCTTCAGGAAAAAAAATTTGCTTTACAATAATTCGTTTCACAGTCAACGTTGTCAGACTGTATCTATTTAATGGAATATTCAGTACCATTATCTGCATATATTACCATTGTGAAAAATCACAATTGGAGATAGAAAAACAGGGAAATATCTTCTTGGTTCCAGGTGCAACTTTGACACCAATCATGTGTTGGGCTTCGTGAAAGAAGTTAAGCATCAAGTAGAAAATGATATAGATTTTTGATATATAATAATATAGACATAATGATGTAACATAGAATTTTGATATATAATAGATATGTAATGATATATAATTTTGCTAGTAGTGTGTCTGCAAATCCAAATTTTGAGCATCTATGATACATTGGATATTGTACTGAAGGGGTTGCAAAGAGGAATAAGACTTTATCCCTTCTGTAAAGAAAGTGAAAGACCAATCATGTAATGTGAATTCTTAAGAAAATGATGCATGTGGCCATATTTATTTTTTCAATCATATAATCCAAAGTATAACCTTTTCACCAGTTAGTAAAAGAAAGAAAGCTGATAGCATTCAAGGAAATCATATCAGAGATACTTTGCTATTGACTGACACTTACTTTTCAGCCATCACAATCTAGTGGGGGTGGTAATGGAAAAAAAAAATTTTTACCTTGCAATTGGTTGAGAATAGCTCTTTTTTTCTCACACTCAGATTTAGTTCTACGCATCCAAAAACGAGTCCTAAAAAGTACACTGGAATAAGGTTCAGTTACCAGAGAGGGGAAACTGATTTGATAAAGTTGTTTTTAGCTTTCCATTAGTTCCTTTAAAATATATTCTTAAAAGAAATCTATTTTTCTAATCTATTTCTTCCTGGGGAGGGAGAAGACAAACAATTTCCTTGTAAAATATGCATAATTAAGCAAAACTCATTTCCTCATTGGCCATATTCGAAAAAAAGATATGTCTCACTTTATATCCTAAATCTATGCCACTGTGTCTGGAGGTGGATAGCATGCTTTCTCATCATTCTAATGAAATCATTGATGAGATGTCATAGTGTTGATCACAGTCCTTACAGCTTTCAAAGTTGTTTCTTTTCATAATGTTGTTGTTATTATGTAAAGTGTTCTTCCATTCTTCTCACTTGACCCCAGCATTAGTTCTTACAAGTCTTTCTCTATCTTTTTTATATCACTGATTTCCTCATTTCTAGAAGTATGATAATTCTCCATAATATTTATATACCACATTTTGTCCAGCAATTCTCCAAATGATGAGCATCAACTTAATGTCCAATCTTTTTTTTTTACTACCACAAAAGAGCTGCTATAAATACACACACACACACACACACACACACACACTCACACACACATAATCCTTTCCTCTATCTTTGATCTCTGAGTCAAGGACTGTGCACTTATTAGTAATTAGTATTTATAACTTCAATTTGTTCTCTAGAATCACTGTATGCTTCTCATTCTAATGGTAATGATATGTGAAATGTATATGATGTAGTTCGAGAAGGGAATATACTGGTATCTGGTGGGGAGCAAGAAAGGTTTCATATGGAAGGTAGCTCTTGAGCTGAGTCTTGAAGGAAGACAGGGATACTAAGAGGTAGAGGTGATGGGGGAATGCATTCTAGTCAAAGTCACAACCTGTGAAGTGGCAAGATATGAAAATTGGAGTGCAGCAAGTGTCACTAAACACAGAATACATAGAAGGATCAGTATATAAGAGGAGTGGAAAGAAAGGATGAGGCTGAGTTGTAAAGTACTTTAAATAACAAATAGCATAGTTTGTATTTAGTCCTAAAATTATAAGGAGCCACTGGAATTTATTGAGAAAAGAGGTAAAATGATCTGATTCACACTTTAAGGAAATTACTTGGACAACTGTGTAACAGAAAGGTTACAATAGAAGGGGACCAAATAGGAAGCTATTGCAATAGTCCAGGTGAGAGGTGATGATGGTATGAACTATGCTGGTGGCTGTATATCTCTCTTTAATTCACTAAGTGAAAGTTTGGCAGGGCCCCAGAAAAGTTAGGATGAGGTTTTATATGCATAAAAATTTAATCCTCAAATACATAGTCTTCCTTTTGTATCTCTTTCTACTACTTTTAGCAGATTTAGGGTCAACTGAATCTAAGATATTTGTAGATCTATGAGGAACATCTGTAAGAGATGTTATAGAGAGAGAAATAAATGTTATGAGCAATCAAGAATGCATGATTTCAATGCACCCTAATACTGCATTAAATTTCTACTCTTGGATTATCATAAAGTTATGACCTATTCTTGATGAATCCGAGATGACTATTTGTGATCTCCACTCAATTTTTAATAGTATCACTAACCACTCTTTATGAGCCCATTCTAGAATTTTGCTAAGACTCCAAGTTAAGCTCCTTGGTCCTTAGTTAAGAGACAGCATTTTCTTCTCCTTTGTGAAAACTAACACGGTTAGCCTTCTCCAATGCTGTGGGATATTTTTTTCAATAATATTTCAAAGGTCATTGACTCTGCTAAGTAATCACATCTGCTAATTTCTTCGATTCTTGAGTTCACTTCAATCAGACATGGTCACTGGAACTCATGAGAGGCAGGCAATTGTGTTGTCCTTTATTGTCTTCCCAATTGTCTTGTTTATCAAGTCCCTGTTAGGCATTTTGGTTCTATCATTTCTAGTCCAAAGATCAAATCAAAATCTCCCCCAATGATTACCACCATTTATTTACAGGAAGAGTCATTCTATGCCTGCATTTTGCCAACTTCTTTTCCTGAAGCTAGTTTAAAAAGCAAAGAAGAATTTTTTGTTGCTGGTCTTGTTTTCCTCCTCAGCTTTCTTCAGTCTCTGCTCATTTTGAGCTTTAGCACTTCTGAATTTTCTTCTGTATGCTGTATGATCCTGGAAGAAATCATTTCACTTTCCTGAGTCTCAGTTTCCATAACTGTAAAATGGACAAAATAATACTTATACAGTCTATCTCATAGAGTTGTTGGGTAGGAAACATTATAAACATTAAAAACCAATATATACATGAGTGATGATATAGCTAAGTGAAGTGCCATTTTCTACTCTACTTTATTGGTTATTTTGGAAATTATTTGTTCATGACTTCCCTGCTGTATGTAAGTGCTGGTTTCTAACATTTGTTTGGGGGTAAATGAAAAAAGAATTCCAAACAGTGAAGTAAGTGAATCATTTTTGTGTTCTGTGGATAGTGACATATTGAAAGTTGTCTCATCAGATGTACCATGTCACTTGCCTCTAGTGTGTCCTGTTTAAAGAGAAAACAAATAGACATGAAGTTTGTTATTGAGTTTGTTCACTGAGAAACATGACATGCTCTCTGATATTCTGTCACCCCTCACACATTTAGTAATGTTCCTTTATGTTTGAACATATTTTTCTCATCCAGAATTTTCTGCAATAGGAGTGAAGTAATAAGTGGAATAATTTCACTTTCATGGAAATAATTTATGCTGAATTTCTTCTGAAACAAAGAAATATGCTGCCATTTGTGCTAAAAAAACAGGCATGGTATAGTGTTCTCGTTGAACCATAGACAGAAAGCCCCTCAAGGGACTGTCACATCTGAGAGGTCCCTGAGTGCTTTTACAATTTGTCTTTCAATTGCAGAGATAACCAGAAGACGTGTATAAAGTCACTGCCAGCAGGACCCGTCTTTATTGACTATTCATTGGCAAAATATCATGTAACTGGGCTTGTGCTAATGTGTGCTCTAATAACCTCTAACCACTAAATATGCTCTAATGCATATTCCAGAAGAGAAAAGAGCTGCCTCATATGCAATCTTTCACCCATTTACATTTATTTTTGTACATCTTGACTTGCTGCAATGGAAGAGTATCAATCCTGATTTTGAATCCTTCCTAAGACACTTTCTTGACCATCAATAAGGTAAATTCTCTGAACCTTAGTTTCTTTTTCTATAGAATGAGAATGAGAATACCAGTATCAATATTCTCAATAACAATCTCACCAGGTTTGGTAAGGATCAAATGTGATAATAAATGTAATGTGCTTTGTAAAGCTGTGTAACCTAATATTTCATTTTTATTATAGTCACAGCACCTGTCAGCCATATTTGTGTATCTAATTCACTGACTCTTTTAAAAAAGCCATTAACAATGGTCACCATGTATACAGAGCTTTATTAAAGTTTGCAGCGCTTTGCCCAAGTTATCTTATTTGATGTTCATAACAAAAACTGTGAGCTAAGTGCTGTTATCACCATTTTACAGCTGAGGAAACTGAAGCTGAGGTCAGGTGACTTCCCCAAGGTCAGGCAGCTAGTAAGTGTGTGACGCAGGATTGAAACTTGGTCTTTCTGAATCCAAGCCCAGCATTCTATCCACTGTGCCACCTAGTTACTATGGCATGCTATCTGGAAGCCTTGCCAGGCAACAAAAGAGCTAAGTTCAGATGACTATATGCAAAAAATTTTATTAATATTCAACCACGTAAATTGTTTTCCTTTTGTATCAATGCTGTTTATTAGCAAAATCTAAGAATAAAACTAAATGCAAGAAACTAATGCCTCTGACAATTTATAAAAGATAAGGATACTTAGAACATGCCTCTTTTTTCTGTATTATGTTTATATTGGATTACCCAAAAAAATTGTCACAGAATATTAGATCTGGAAGAGAATTTAGGGCTCATCTAGTCCACCTTTTTCATTTGACAGATAAGGAAATGAGGAATTAAACAGTTTTCCCAAGGCCTCAAGTTAATAAGTGGCAGAGCCAATACCCAAATTATCTCACTTTAAGACCTGTACATTCTCCACTACTCCACTTTAGATTTTTCCCTCAGCTAAAGGTCCATACTTGTTCCTGGCCTGCAGAATACGTGTCTGAAAAGTATGCTGGGAGCTCTTTTTGTTATTTAGCTCTCATTTAGAAACACTGGCAACTTATTTTAAAATAGTCTATCTGTTCCTTTCTAGTTAAAATGTGCGAGACACAGAAATAGGAACATTGTGTGATGGAACAGATGCTGTAGCAATGGTGAGTTTACATGAGGTTGCTGATAACAGATGCCACCTTGGAGAATTAGCCAATAAAAATATGGGCATTATTATTTACAACTTGCTCAATATGAACTGGGCTGTTGGCAAACCTGCAAACATAACCTCACTGTCACATACTGTAAGTGTTCTGGTGTGGTGGATAGATTCAAGATGCAAAGTTATAAATAAACAGGTATAAAGATAAATTCATTTAGAGTCAGGTAGAGAATCATATCAGGGTTCCTTAAATAAATGTTTTTATTTTGAAGCAGTGTCAGGATTGAAAGAGAGAGAGAGAGAGAGAGAGAGAGAGAGAGAGAGAGAGAGAGAGAGAGAGAGATGTAACATAGCTCTTCCTGGGTGAGTAATTTACTCTGAACATCTGCTTGTGTGTGCCCAGACTTCTCAGGAAGGATGGTACTATTAAAGGTGCCAATACATGTCTCTGAGGGAGCAACCATTTTTATTTAGAGAAAAGAGTACTAGTCTTATCAGGTCAAACATATTACAGTGAACTCTAAGGGGGGTCATCTGCTTGTTTTAGTATAGCAAAATTTTGTTATACCAAATAATGCTTGAAAAAATGTGTACTTTTCAGTAGGTCATGGAAGCCATTTTCATGTAGATTTTTTTACTAGAGTCAGGATTTGCTCTAATTGAAGATTTTGACCTACAAGCAAAAAATGAACAGTCTAAGACATGATGAGTAAAGACTGCAGTTATAGCAACAACCTTCATAAACTCTAAGGTTTACAAACAACATTGCAATGTTGCATATTACCTTCTTTATCACTCCCATTTTACAGATGAAGAAATTGAGTTTTAATGAGATAATATGCTATAATTGAACCACTAGTAAGTGGCAGAAGCAGGATTTGAACCCAGACTTAATTGAATTGAGGTTCATTGTTCTTCTACTTTTTTGCTGCCTCTTAAGGACTACAGTGACATTAATTTGATTCTGTTGTGTATTATAAATGACAAAGATTGCAGAAACACAGAGGTCAAACATACTATTCCTCATTTCAATCATTAACAGACATGAATTTTATCTTTGTATGATACATATCAAAGCCAGAACTTCCCATTCTATGCTTTTATCGGTTTTTTTAAATAACTTTGTTCATTAAAAAAGTCATTGCAATATTCTTATATCAGTCACTGAAATACTCTTTTATGCCACAGAATCAAATAGGAATTTAAAAGCAATGTGGCATAATAGAAAAGCCATAGGATTTGCAATCAGAAAACCTGGGTTTGAGTTGTACACATTTGCATATTAGCTGTTTTGACTTTGAGCATGTCAATTTATCTCTCTGAGTCTCTATTCCTCTATCCCTAAATCTGAACTAATAATAGTTGTACTATCCACCTCACAAAGTTGGTGTGAGGACTAAATGGCAATATAGATAAAGTGTTTTCTAAGTGTTATATAAATGTAAGATTTAAATGTGAAATGTTTAAGGATAATAAAACAGGGCTTTACATGATTGACTCTTGACATGCTTGATTTGCTCTTTGTAGCATTTCAGAAGACCTAGTTTAGACTCAAAGAGACTAATGATTTAATATTTGTGAAAGACTATTTTTTGTTTCATGGCTTTGAATTGCCTTTATGGTCTATCTCACCTTAACATCTTTCTATGTCTATGCAACCCAGATACTATAATGCTTGATGTCAGCATTACTGGCCAGCCCTACATGCTTACCATTTAGATGTCATGGTACAAATTTAACCCCTATTGGATCACTCCTTTGCACTGTGTTATTGACTGGCCCAGGGTTTCCAGGGGCAAATACTCTTAAAGGAAATTCATAAACAAGGGAATTTATCATTGAGGTCATTTTAGTTAGGATCATTGGTCCAAAATAATAGCTGTCTATCTCTTCAAAAGTGAATGCTTGATGACATCTTTGTCATTATATACTCCAGTATTTGGAAATCCCAGGTGGAGGTGGCAAATCCATGATTCATGCGTAATATGTTCCTTAATCTATCTTCTGCCCAATAAACACCATGCTTTGATATTTCAACTGTGAGTACGGTGATATTTTCTTTGGCTCAAATTTGATACCAGAGAGGCCGACTGTCCTAAATAAATAGACCATTTATACCTTACCTAGGGTTACAGTGTCATTACCTGTGCTAAATATTCTGCATCTTGGAGACACATCTCAAGAGGAAAAAAACTTTTGCTTCTTTTTAATTTATTCTAATTCTGTGATATCTTTCACAATTTTATCACACTCAACTGCCATGAAAAGCTCATAGGGATTCTATAAGGAAAACGCTTGCTAAGCTTTAAAATATCTGTTGTTTAGATGGCTATTTCTATTGTTAACAATAATGACAATAAGAATTCTCTCTCCATAGGATTAGAATGGATTGGATTTATAACTACCTTATTGCTTGCTATTTCTATATCAGGAAGTGGTTCTATTCATATAGACATCAGGTTGCTATATTTTGTACCTTTTTATCAGGAAAAGTTGAGAAAGAAAAAGTGAAAAAAATTCTTTGCTTCATTTACCCAGACCCAAAATAAAATCAGTATAATTTGAATGGTCCCAAGATGTTTTCTGCCATACCTGGAATCCTTGCAGTTTAATCTCACATAAATGACATCGTGAAGAAAAGGTCAGGGGGAAGCATGCGCTTGGCTCTTTGTTCAACGTTAAGTCATGTCCATTTGTGTACAGGCCAAATTCTTGAGGCTCAAAACTCCTCTTTCAATTTCTCATGCTTCAGATTCATTTATTTCTACCAGAGAATATTTTCAGAAACTTTAGAGGTATGCGGAAGGTCAGAAAATAAAGCTAAATAGGTAATGATTCCGGACCATTTCCAATATCAGACATACTGTCATTTGGATCTACAAAGCTTTCTTCTCAACTTTGCTACTCTATTATAATTATTTCAAAAGGTGATATACATATATGTAATATGTTACTACACACTGAACATCTACATGCATATGCTATACATTCTATACATTTACATGTATATATGTTCTTTATATTATGTGTGTATAAAGGTGAAATCATATTACTTCTCAAACGAATTAGAGTTATGAACCAAATATGAATAAAGCCTAGACTTTTCTTGAATCAATGGCATTTCAACTGAGTTTGACAGGAAGTATATTGGGCTTAATTGAGGAGACTCAGTCACGTACCTTTGAGGATTATATAAAACCAGCATGGCTAGTTTGGAATTGAGTTTAACAGATGGGAGGAAAGAGCAATTATAGCTAAGCTCTTGAGAGACATTTATTTGGGAGAGAGGGGGACTGAGAAGAGCTTCTGTATTCCTTTCTCCTCCTCCCCTTCTCACACACTGACCAGGAGATTACCTTTTGACTCTTTTCCAGAAGCTTTTGGATTTCTTATCAGAATCTTAACAGTATCCCTGGAACAGTAGATGATAATTCCCATAGTGGGAACTAAGGCTAAACTCAACTAAGTTAAGGTATCTTTAGCTCTCTACAAAGAAAGTGAAAGTTACAGCATGGCTAAGATGAACTTAACGAAGAGTCTTCAAAGGTCTTAGATCTAACTTGGTCCAGCTCCCATAGTACAATGATCCCTGGAGTTCCTATTGTTAACACACTTTCAAGTTTTCTTTTCTTTCCTTTTTTTAATTTTCTTCTTTATCAAAGATGTAAAAACACAGGCCTTTACTTTCTATCATCTGTATATCCAGATTCCATACTAGCCAAGACCACCTTCTGTGAGCCCTAGTATTGTCTAGGCAAGAGCCTGGGCAAGCGAACTTTCATGGACTCCCTAACTCACCTTGCCAGTTCAAATACTTCATCAGACAACACCCACTCTCCATTAGTTGCCCAATGTTCTTTGGGATGTCCTTTAGGCTTCAAGGTCCAAGCTAGCAAACACTTGCCCCCATTTGCTCCATAGGTAGCTCTTGTTGGTCCACACTAGGCTATTTCTTACACAAGTTATTTCATTCCTGGGCTGTCCCCACCTCTCCCTGTAATAGATCATTAACTTGGAGACAATCAGCGTCAGTCATTCTCAGGAGAGGGGAACTACCCTCCCTCCAAACCAAAAGTCAAGATAGGAAACCAGATCTCTTACTTTCCCCTTCCTCCCTGCTGAAGAAGCCTTATAGACTAGATTTATAGGAGTGAAGGTAGGATAAGGGGGAAGGGAGGAGAGAAACTGTTCCCCTGTTCTTAGAAGCTACTTCCTCCCCAGAAGAGGAAAAAAAAAACAGCAATCAATTTATCCTTCAGCTAAATCTAAGGCTCTGGCCGCTGCTAAGGATCTGCTTCTCCATCTCTAAGATGCCAGTACTCTCCCCAGGGCTTGAACACAAGGGAAATGGCCAGTTGTGGCTCCTTTGGGCTGTTTGCTTTTGGCTACTCAGAACCTCTGCTTTGTATACTGACCTATACCTTTTCCTAGTCACTGGTCATTTGAGACTGGCTGTCCGGAGGACTCGGTTCATCTTTGTTTCACTTGTGGGAACACATCCTCATCTGGCTTTTCACCAATAATTTGGTGAGAATACTCTGCCTTGTTTTCAGATGAAGAAATTAAAGTCACCTATAGTCACAGTAAAAAAAAAAAATGTTTTAAATCACTATTGATTAGAGAAATGTAAATTAAAACTACTCTGAGGTACCATCTCACACTTATCAGATTGGCTAATATGACAAGCCCTCATGTACAAAACTATTTATAGCAGCTGTTATTGCATATAATTGGAAAAAATAAAATACTATTGTGGGGGTGGGGCAAGGAAATACTCTGCCTCATTCTCTTCCTCTTCAGAAATACTGGATTTAGACAGCTTTCTAAGGGTCCTCTGTACCACAATTCCTATCCCCCTTTTAATTTTCTTTTTCTTTTTGGTTTTTTTGGCAGGGCAATTAGAGTTAAATGACTTGCCCAAGGTCACACAGCTAGTACATGTGTCAAGTGTCTGAGGCCAGATTTGAACTCAGGTCCTCCTGACTCCAGGGCTGGTGCTCTAGCTGCCCCTATCCCCCTTTTCTACACGTGGGGACTACACACTGCACACTTTCCAGGCTTCACTTCCTATATGCCTCCTGCTGTTTCTTTTTTCCCCTGAAGTAAAGCTTAGCCTTCGGCCTGTTCCCTAGTGGCCATAGTGGCCCTCAGCTCCTCCTCAGACTTGTGCACAAAAGGGCATTTCCATCTCTGATGCCCTCTTGGCTCATGATGAGCTGCACTGTCATTGTGGAGTCATCCTAGGGCTGGCCACTCTCAGTAAGCCCAAACCCTTCTGTTCAGCCTTCACGCTGCCTCACTTTCTGACAGCCTGACATCTTCTACAAGACTTATGCTTGGGAAGTTTTCTTGTTGAAGATTTTTCATTCCCTGAATGGCCCACACAAAGACAACCTTTAGGCAACAGTGTCAGAACTGGAGCTTTTGGGAGTTGTCGTTGTAGCTAAAAAGAAGGCAACAATTCACACAGTTCAGGTTCACTTTGTTTATGGTGAAGGATGGAAGCATGGTCTGGAACACAGAGGTGGTGAGCTTCATGTGAATTTCACTAGGGCTAAAGCCATTGAGCACCAAGAATGGTGGTTGTGAGAAATGCTGCTTGAGCATCCGGTGGCAGAGCAGGGAGAAAACAACATCCAGTACTAGAGAACACCATGAAGGTCGGAGTAGGGTGCCCATAGGCCAGATCAGCCTAAATGTCACATTTTTTGTTCTCTGAAGATGAAGAAGTGAGGAACACCAAGAGAGCCAACCATGGCCACACAATCCTTAAGGAAATTCAGCCAGACAAGATGCAGCAAGCCAGAGGTGTAGGGTTCCATGACCTACCACAAGTCCAGACTGAGCTGGCGCACTCCAGGGGAGCAGAACCACATGTGAACACGTAGGAATGAGGTGCTGTGCACTGACTTTGGCCTCTGCACATGTGCCCTTCTTGTACGGGCTCTTCCCTGACACTCCCCATGATAAAGGCAGTAGTGCAAGATGTGCTTCAGCTCTGAGACTGGCAGCACACAGTTATGTTAACAACACGAAAATCACATGTCCATGAGACATGCATTGAAACTGAATTTATTATGAGAGAAATGAATGTGCATGTGGAACTTCAGAAGCAAGTGCTTCCCAATCCAAACAGAAGCTTCCATATTTATGAAATTGCAACAAAGGGAGGAGGAGGGACAGCAATCTCATCCTAAAGGGGAGAGGCATGGGAGGAGGAAAAGAGCAATAGGCCTGGGGAAAAGATTAATTCCCTCTTGAAGGGGAGGAGAAAGGTGATGACAAAAGCAGCATTCTTTTCCATTGGGAACTGCCAAACCATAAAGATAGGGTGGTCTGCTTATTTACAAGGGTCCCTGCTGCACAAACAGTTTCTCAGTCTGGTTCAGACTGGCCCCTATCTTGACTCTCAAAGACACACAGCGAGTACAGTTTGGGGTGCAAAAAACAAATTATGTCTCCTCAGTGGGGAGCTTTGTTCTTGACACGTTTGAGGGCCCTTGTATGCTCTGGGTCCAGGGTTTCTGGAAAATAGGACTATTCAAGAAAATAGTTCAGAGGGCACTTTAACAGTCCAACAGGAAGAGTTTGATTGCTTTTCCAGAGACTTAATAAGGGCTGGAAGATATTAAATGTTCAAAGGGTTCCCATCATGTTGAAGCCCACTGAAGAAATGGAATGCTATTAAAACCCAAATATCAACTCCCAACACCCTCCAAGTAGGATCTAGCACAGGTTTGGATAGGACACAATAGTCTTCTGCTTTATTCTAATATTATTCTGCCTTTTTAGGTTAGTCTTAAAAGTGTTCACGAGTCACCCAGAGAGAATCTACCTCTCATGGACTGCCTATGGCTATGGAATGTATGTCCTTAAGAATAAAAACTGCCTTTTCTTTTGTCTTTTTATCCCTAGTATGTGTCACAGTGTTTTCTACATAGTATGTGATTAATAAATCCTTACTAGATTAATAAGGATTTCCACAATGCAGGTTTCCAGTGAGATCTTCAGAAAAACAAGATTTGAGTCAGTAGTATTCCTCTACAGCTGATGAAATTTGTATTTGCTCCTATAACAGCTATCATTTAACTAAATGACTTCATTTGAGAGAGGATCAAACAGCTTTCTGTATGCAGAGAAAGCTAACTTGTTCTCCAGTGGATAAAAAAGATCTATGTTCATAACTATCATTTTGAAATCTATTACATGGGGAGCTCTGGATAAATGCACAGTATTGAAAACAGGAACACTACAATGCTCTTATTACTACATTTTAAAAGAAATATATAGATATCCTTCGTGCCATTTATAGTGCCTATAAAACTTGTTTTAAAATATAACATGTTGGATCACTTACTAAAAGAATGCACTTACTATTGAAAAACTGGAAGACACAAACTACAAATATTTTATACATAAATAATAAAACCACAAAAAAGCACAATATGCATAACATATAATGAAGTGAAACCTGAAGACATGATTTTCCAATTAGAAAATAATCAATTATATTAGGAAGGTCATGTGGCTCTAATGGGTGATGCTCAAAATATTTGCATTGAAAGCACATACATTTGGAACGTTTACAAAATTCCACCATAGGCTACAAAAGAAAGGTGAACAACATGTGGAAATAAAACTATCATCTAAAAATACCTTACATGAACTTTTCACAGGAGAAATATCTTTGGATAATTAAAAGAGTCTTCCATCTGTATCCCCTTTTTTAAAAATTGGGATTTTTAAATGTTTCATTTTCTCATCCTCCATTTAAAAAAATATTTACAGATTGTAGGTTCACCTTTGCCATTTCCTTTGTATGGAGTTCACTTACTAGCTCTGCATACTACTGTTTGGCCTCTTGTGTTGTTAAGCAAAATTGTCTCCTTAGCATGGCTTTTGTTTATTTTGAGTGGAAGTACTTTCAGCTATTAAGTGCTAAGCCCCAGGCCCAAAGCCCTATCAGGTGTGAAACCTGATAGCAGCTCAAGGAGTACATGTATTGGCTGGAGTGATAGATTCTAGTTTTCAAAGAGAAATTGTTGTTACCTTCCAGAATTTGGGTAAGAAACCTGTACGATTTTGTAAAAATGATAGGATAGTTCAAGTGATTATTATCCCCTGTGAAAAAATACCCTTTGTGAAAGCTGACCCTCCTCCTAAAAAAACTACGAGAAGAGCAAATGAATCTTGCTCCATTGATAGAATAAAATTGGGAGCCAAGGTATGGGTAAAACAGAAGCCAGATGATATTCCAAAGGCTGCAGAAGTCATAGCCCATGGGAAGGATAA
>JAQQSZ010002138.1:0-14852 GCA_028646595.1 Phalanger gymnotis | reverse complement strand
CTTCTTAGGGAGGGTGGGCGGGGAGGGAAGAGGGGAGAGAATTTGGAACTCAAAGTTTTAAAAACAGACGTTCAAAAACAAAAAAAAAGTTTCTTCATGGAACTAGGAAATAAGATACACAGGCAATGGGGCATAGAAATTTATCTTGCCCTACAAGAGAAGAAGGGAAAGGGGGATGGGTGGGGAGTGAGATGACAGATGGGAGGGCTGACTGAGGAACAGGGCAACCAGAATATACACCATCTTAGAGTGGGCAGGAAGGTAGAAATGGGGAGAAAATTCGTAATTCAAACTCTTGTGAAAATCAATGCTGAAAACTAAATATATTAAATAAATTAAATAAAAAAACTATAGTTTTGAGTAGGGTGAAAAACAGGGACCTTTCTCTTTTTTGGATGGCATATCTTTGTTATCTTCTACTTCCCTTTTCTGGACAGCTAGGTGGTGCAGTAATAGGGTGCCAGGCCTAGAGTCAGGAAGACTCATCTTCCTGAGTTCAAGTTTGACCTCTAACACTTACTAGTTGTGTGACCCTGAGCAAATCACCTAACTCTTTTTGCCTTACTTTCCTCATCTGTAAAATGAGCTGGAAAAGGAAATGGCAAGCCATGTTAATGTCTTTGCCAAAAAAAACCCAAGTAGGGTCACAAAGAGTGTGACATGACTGAAACAACCGAATAACAACAACAACAAAAAATTGAGAGTGAGGAAAGAAGATAGATTTTGTAAGTATCCAGGTAGCAAAAGTACTGGGTCCAGAAGAAGCCTAGAGTTGGGGTGGGGAGACAGGGAAGGTAAGAAAGAGACATGCACAAACATAAAAACAATGATCAGGAGTAGAATTTGTTTGGGAAAGTATATAAGTATATGTGCATGTATATATCTATAGCTATAGAGAAATATATCTACACTTAATTGTAGCCTTCGGGGGGAGGGGGTTCAGGGAGAGGAAAAAAAGAACAAAGGAAAAATTGCACAGCAGAGAACAAAAGAAAACACAAGGAAGCAAAGAAAAGATGGGCAGCTCTCAACACAACTTGTAGTATTTATCATACAGGCTTTCTTGAAAAGAAAATTTATTGTTACATATTTTGAATTTTCTCTCATGTTCTGCTATGCACATGACATGCTTTTTTCCCTTTTTTCTTTGTATTTAAGTTCCAATATTTAAGTTTATTCTGTATTTATGTTCTAGCATTTGAACCTAAAATAATTTTTTTTTAAAAAAAGGAAAAAAGATTAAATGACTTGCCAAGGTCACATAGTTAAGTAGCAAAGCGAGGTTTTGAATTGATTTGAAGAGGTGCTTTTCTGACTCAAAACTGGGCATTCTTTCCATTGCATCATACTGTCCATTTTACAGATGATGACATATTAGGCAGGTCAAATGACTTGTAGAGAATCATACAAACAATAAATGTTGGAGCTGTTACTCCATCTCCACCTTGAAAAAAACAAAAAGAAAGATTCAGAGCCAAGGAAGTCTGTAGAGTTAAGTTCTAAACTGGACAAAGATGAATTCTGTGACTATGCTGCAACCCTATAATTTACTTACCTGTATCTAGTGTGTAACCTGGGATTCCTCCTGCCATAATAAAGGCAAATTTCTTAGGCCGGTCTGAGAAAATCTGGTTTATGACTCATTATATACCGGCAGAAGAGAATAAAAGGTCACAGACTGTTAATAGAGCATTGCATCCATAACCCTGGGCATATGCTTCCACAAACACATGAATCATCGATGGGAAGAATTCATAGAATTCATGCATGGGGACACACATATACATAGGGAATACATATGACCAAGGCACATCATGGAGTTGCTGTTGTTTGCCTTTTGTTTTTAAAGAAGACCAAAGACATCACAATATTGAGGCATGAGTGATATCTCAACTTGCGCTTGAGTTAGATTTAAGTGAGGCAGAACTGCAGTCATCAGCCTCTTTGAGTCATTGCTGTTCAGTGGCAAGACAAAAGTCAGAACAAGTGGCAATGTCCCGGGATGCAGTGTATGACTTTGGCATCTTTGATGTCTTGCCAAGCTCTCAGCACTTCACAGTGCTTGCTTTGGCCACCTCTGTGGCCATTGGAACTAATTGTTCTTGTGTTCCCATGCTGCTGGGAGAAGTCTTCACTTGCTTGGAGTAGGTATCCCCATAACTCAAGGGTCTGAAGCTTGTTGGATATTTTTAACCTGGTTTAGCCTGTCTGCTGAGATGGTTTACCGGGGAGTGGCCACCATACATGCTACACCTACTTGGAGCCAAAGGGGAGGATTAGGTGTCAGATGAATACCAAAAGTGGGTGAGCAGCCCCCAGAAAGGGCTCACAAAGCCCTCTCCCCAGAGGTGGTAGTCCTTCCTGAACACTCCATACACCCTTACATACACCCATACACCTATATCATAAAATAGAGCATACCTAAATGTTATAGTAATTAGGGTGAGACTTTTTTGTTTTCTCTTTTAGAATGCTAAGGTAATCAAGTACCTTTGATGAGTCTTGCCTTTCAAATGTAATGGCAAGCAAAGTGGACTTTTTGTTGTCTTTTGTTTCTTTGATTGAATCAAGAGTCTTTGACCTGCTTAAGAAACAAGAAAGCCTAGTCCACATAGGTTTGAGTTGAATGGTTGTGATGCCCTCTGACCCTGAGAAAGGTGTATAAGACCTGAGGCTGGCATTTTATTTTGGGGCTCTCACTCACTGGAAGAGTGTGTGATTTGAAGGAAGTGTGATTTGACCAGATGAGACTTTGAGTAGCCGTTGTTAAGAGGCCCTGGGCTTTGAAAACCCAGATGTTGGTGCTTCTCCTTTTGGTAACTATATATGTAATGTGTTGATCAAACAAAGCCTGTCTGTTGATGTGTTTGTAGTTTCTGTTTGTATTTGCTCTGAAATTCAGGGTGCTGGCTTTTCCCCTTGAACTAAGTGAATGATATATGTATGCTTAATTAAAGTGAGATTGTAAACCCCTTAAAGTTGCTTTCCTTAGAAAAGCAGATCAAAGGACCTGTGCTAGCAACCCTTCTGTTGTTGGTCTTGTTTTTGGTCTTTCACCTCCACAGCAGCTGCTAGCAACATTGTTGTTACTCTAGAGAAAATGTGAGGTAAAGGGATACACATAAAGGGAAAACTCATGCCTCCAATGATGCAGGGGTATTAGTGTTTGCTGGTAATCTCATCATATTCCTCTTTCTGGGCCTTCTCCCTTTTGGATTGTATTCTCAGTTCCCTGCCCCCCGCACCCCACCCCCACCTCTCTTTTTATCCTGGGGTTCTCTTCTTTCCATTGCTCTTGTTGTTCCTTTGGTCTGATGGTCAATACTGAGCACTGCTACTTGCTTCTGGACTTTTTCTCTTCAGGGCCACCTATCAGTTATCTAGGCTCCTCTCTGCTAGGATGCAGGAACCAGAAGGCCTCTCCTTTATAAGGACAGCCTGCCAGTTCTTTAATCATGGCCAGTGGCTATTAGCCACATAGAGCAAGGCATGACTAGAGCAGGCACTGGTCAAAGGTTAATAAGAATGCTCCCTCAATGTGTACTGGCAGCGAGCTTAGGTTGGGTACATACCTAGGCACAAAAGAAAAGTCTGATGGAACAAAACTCAGGTGGAGTGTTCCTAGGCTAAAATTAAATCTTTTCTTTAACTTACTTACTGTATCCGGAGTTCAGTTATACTCTTTTCTCTCAGATAATCATATTACTTAAGATTGAAAACCCCTAAAAGCCCTTTAGCTTGACATGAAAATGGATTTGATCCAGAAAAAAAACCCACCACCAACAAAAACCACTAGCAAAAGAGGCAAGATCATGGTCCACCATCTACCTGGTACGTGTTCTTATAATTATTATGTAAATCTGTTAGCACCAGTCCCCACAACTTTAGCAAGGTATTTTTTGTTTTCGTTTGACAAGTGAGTAGTCTTTTTGCCATTGATCGTCTTGGTGAGAAGTCACGTAACCTTGTTTGCCTCAGTTTCTTCATCTGTAAAATGAATTGGAGATGGAAATGGCAAACCATTCCAATATCTTTGCCAAGAAAACCCCCAAAGGGGTCAGGAAGAGTTGGACATGACTGCAAATGGCTGAGCAGCAATAATGATGTGTACTTAATGTCTTCCATGAATTGACTTTTTTGTGTTTTAACTAATACTGAATGATTACTGCTTCCTTGTACAGTTGAGATCTGATATTGCCAGATCCCCTTACCAATCACGGATATTGATGATTGCCCTTCTGTTCCTCCAGATGAATCTTGCTATTATTATTTTTTTCTTTCTCTGTAAAGTAATCCTTTGGTAGATTGATCGATGTGGTTCTGAAAAAGTAAATTAATTCAGTTGGTGTTATCATTTTTATTATATTGGCATGACTCATCCATAAGCAATTAACATATCCTCAATTGTTCAGTGTTTTATTTCCATAAAGAATGTTTTATAATTGTATTTATATAATTTCTGCATATTTTTTAGTAGGTAGATTCATAAATATTTTAGAAATTTTGTAGGGTTTTTTTTTTAAACAAAATTTCTGCTTCTATTTCATCTGGGTAGGGTTTTTTTTTTGTAACATATGAGAAGGTTGATGATTTGTGTTGGCTTCTTTTATATCCTACTACTTTGCTGAAACTATTTATTGTTTCATTTAATTTTAATTGGCACTCTAGGGTTTTGTAAGTAGACCATTATATTTGCAAAAAAGCAGTAAGTATGTTTACTCTTTGCCTAGGTATAACCTCTCAATGTCTTTTTCTTTTTTCTTTTTTATTATTATAGCTAGCGTTTCTAGCACTATGTCAAATAGTGGTGAAATGGTCATCTTTAATTTACCCTAAATCTTTTTTGGAAAGGCTTCTAGTTTATATCTCCATTATTTATAATGTTGCCACTTGACTTTAGATGAATATTATTTACCACATTAAGGAAAAGTCCATTTATTTCTTTTTTAAAAAAATGTTTTAACAGAAATGCATTGTATTTTGTCAAAAACTCTTCCTCCATCTATTATAATCATGTGGATCTTGTAATTTTCCCAATACTCAACTAACCCAGCATTCTTGCTATAAATCCAACCTATTCATAGTATTTAATATTTTTTGGTATGTTGTTACAGCCTCTTTGCTAATATTTTATCTGAAAATTTTGTGTCTATAAATTATTAGCAACATCGATCTATAATTTTCTTTTATTCTTTTTGGCTCTACAGTTTAGGCATTAAAACCATATTTATATTAGTATTTGGTAGGCTCTGTCCTCTTTACATTCTTGCCAAGAGTTTATGTAGGAATGGATTTTATTGTTATTTGAGAATTTGATAGAATTCACTTGTAAATCCATTGGTTCCTTTTTGGTTTTTTTAGGGGAGGAATTCGTTTATGGCTTTTCAGTTACTTTTTCTGATAAGTTATCTAAACATCCTATTTCTTATTCTGTTTGTCAACCTTTTAAATATTTTTGCAAATATCCATCCATTTTATTGAATTGCCAGTTTTTTGGTATATAGTTAGGCAACCTATTTTCCAATAATTTCCTTTATTTTATCTTCACTTGTCATGAATTCTTCTTTTACATTTTTGATATTGGCAATTTTTTCTTCTCTTTTAAAAAATTAGACTAGCTAATGGTTTCTCCCTTTTATTGTATTTTTAAACAGTACTTATTTTTGTTTATCAGTTTGATGAGATTTGCTTTCAATTATATTCATTTCTTTTTTCATTTTTCAGAATTTATATTTTGGTATTTGCTTGGGGATTTTTCATTTGTTGCCTTTCTAGTTTCTTTAGTTACATGCCCAAATCATTGATATAATCTTCCCCTCTTTTGTGGCTAAAAGCATTTAGAGAAATAAATTTTACCCTCAGAACTATTTTGATTGCATCCCAAAAGTTTTGGTATGTTGTCTCATTTTCTTTATTAAAAAATTTTATTTTGTTGCCTCTTCGATCAACTAACTCCTTAAGATTAAATTATTGCATGTAAAGTTAATTTTAATCCTCTCTTCAAAGACTTCTATTGAATATAATTTTTCTTGTGCCAAGGTCAGTAAAGGGTGTATTTAATATTTGTGTTTCTTTGCATTTTACTGTGTGGTTTTTATACGCTGGTACATGATCAGTGTTTTGAAAGTTGCCTTAGTAGCTGTGAAATATATTGAGGTTCCCAATTATGACAGTTTTATTGTCTGTTTAGGTACTGGGCCATTTGGTGCATATGCATCATGTACTAACATTAATTAGTTATCTATTATACTTTAAAGCATAGTGAAGTTTCCCTGTTTATCTCTTTTAATCAAGTCCTGGTTTTTTTACTGTCTTGTCTAAGATCATGATTTCTATTTTTCTTTTGGGAGTTCACTTGAAGCATAATAGATTTTGTTCCTGTCCCCTATTTTATCTCTATGTGAATATTTTTCGGATGTGTTTCTCATAAATAGCATATTTTTAGCTTTTGTTTTCTAATTCTATTTTGTTTGATGGGTGAGCTCATTCCATTTGCATTCACAGTTATAATTATTAATTCTCTGCTTCCCTACATCGTATCTTCTCTTTGCCTCCCTGTCCCTTTACAAAGGAAGAAAAGAATTATGAGAGAGGAATGTATTCAATCCATGTGATCAAAAATTGATGCAACCTGCTTCTGTTCTGGGGCTGTTCTTTTCTTTTCCTCACTCAGACTCCAAACAGAAATTCTTACCCTTTCCTTTCTTTCCTTTGAATCTGAGCTTCATGATTTACCCTTTAAAGGTGGAATTGGTTTTATGACATCCCTCTCTGAAACTCACTTCTTTCTTAATATCCCCTCTCTACTTGTCTATTTCTACATGAATCGCTGCATGTATATATTTGTGTATGTGTGTGTGTGTGTGTATGTGTGTGTGTGTTTGTATGTGTATTCACTCTTCCTTTGTCTGGTCAAAATGAAAGTGAACTTCACCTGATGCCCACTCCCCTCACCACATCTTCTATATTTGTACACCTTTTTGTGTACCCCAGTTATGTGAGATAGTAAATGCTGTCTCCTTCCCCTACTCTTCTTCTCTAGTGTATTCCTTTCCCTCTCTCTTTTCTTTCTTCTCTTAAGAGCATCAAAATGCAGCAAAACTCCCAGGCTCTCTGCCTTACTTCACTCCCTATATGGCTTTTAAAGACATTAGAGTTCTGAGGGTCACTTGTTTCTTCTCCCTCTACCAGTATGCAAACACTTCATCATAACATAATTTCTTCCAATAGATTAAATTTATTAGTCTTTTTAATGTTTCTCTTGACTCCTGTGTTTGTCTTCCAAGGTATCTCTTCAACTCTGGTCTTTTCATCAGGAATGTTTGGAAATCCTTTAGTTCATTAACAATCAATTTCCCCCCACCCCCATAGGATTATACACAGTTTTGCTGGGTAAGCTATTCTTGGAGATAAACCTATATCCTTTTCATGCCCTGAGGAATAGCTGTAGACAGATGGGCTTTTCTGTGCCCTCTTACTAGTGGCAACCAGGTAGTACACTGTAGATAGCTACAGCTAGAGCCAAGAAGACCTGAATTCAAATTTAGCCTCAGATACTTCCTGGGTCAGTCAGTTTTCCTCTTTCTGCCTTGGTTTCCTCAACTGTAAAAGAGGAAATAATAGCACTTGCCTCCCAGGTTGTCATGAGGATCAAATGGGACAATATTAGCACAATGCTTGACCCAGAGTAAATATTAGGTGCTTAATAAATGCTTGTTTCCTTCAATCAATCCATCATGTTAGCTGAAAGTCTGATGTTACATTTTGCCCATCGAAAGCTTTGCTGCCTCCCTACAGAAGTCAATCTCATCACAGTATAGCCTAAAGATTTAACTTTCTTTGTTTCAAAATCAGAATAGTATGACCATCTTTACTCTTAACAGCACCTGTCCCCTTTTCCACAGGTGTTTAGAGATCCCCGATGCTGCTTCCACAATCATGTATGCTGTTCTTTCAGTGCCCTGATAGGTGAGTCATTCGGCCCTGGTCGTTTGTACTTCCTAAGGACAGCTAGATCCTTTATTAATCTTTCTTTAGTTACTTTGAGATTTTGTTCTAATTTAGCCATTTTCATCTTTATCTTTTCCCAGCTTGAAAATAATTTTTCTTTGTAGAGGGAACTGAAAAACAAAGACAACATGGAGAGATCTTCAGATCAGATCATGTACCGTTCATTTTGGCCACATCATACATATAAGAAGCCATCTATTTCAGTTATCAATACTTAATGCATCCATTTTATCACTGAGATGTAATAGAGCCTGGTATATGACTCCTTCTTCTGTGTTCTTCTCTACTCCTGAAATTCACTGCTTAAATCACTTTAGACTTATGCCCCAGTGATTTCCATTCACGTGACCCATTTGTTAAAACAAACAGCATTCTGGGAGAGAATCTTTTCTGTAAGAGATTGTGAGTTACTTCATATTTCAGAGGGAAAAAAATGAAGTTTTCTTTCATGAAAGACAGAAAAATCTTTTTTTTTTTGGAGGGGGGAAGGCAGGGCAGTTGGAGTTAAGTAACTTGCCCAAGGTCACACAGCTAGTAAGTGTGTCAAGTGTCTGAGGCTGGATTTGAAGACAGCAAAATCTTAGGAAACTCTTAGATCAATTGGCTAATGTCTGAAAAGCTTGGAAGACTAGAGGTCATATAGGACTGTGAGAATTCTCAAAGGCCATCTAGTTAAATCCTCTCATTTTATAGATGAAGAAACCAAGGGCCAGAAAAATAGTAACTTTCCCAAGGTGACAAATATAGTGCTATGAATCAGAGGCAGGATTTGAATTCAGGTTTTCTGACTCTATATACAATTTTCTTTTCCTCTGTAATACTTTTTTTAAAAAAATGATATTTCTGGCATATGTCACAATGGTCCATTACCTCAAAATTATACCGCGGGATGGTATTGGTTGAGGGCTAGAGTTAAACTGTTCACAATTTTATTAGAATGGCCTAAAAAATAAGTTTGTTCTGAATTTGTTGGGTTGAGAGTTTTGTTCTGTGAAAAGTTCAAAGGTTCGGGAAGGGAAGGAAGCTAATCATGAGGAAATCACATGTTCATTAGGACAATATTGTGATTATTTGGGGAAATCCTGAGACACGAACAATTAATATGGCAACTTACAAATTGCCTGAAATTGGAGGTTTATGATGCATTCTTTCTTCTTACCTGCTCATTTTGTGACATGGGCAGTTAAATCTATGAACCTCAACATGTGCGTGCGTGTGCATGTACACACATATGCATGTATGTGTTTTAAGGAAACAAAAGACATCTACTGTCTCATTTAACATGGGTAAATTTTGTTTATTACTAAAGTTTTACAACTCTAATATGTCTTTACTTCACCCAGCATTTGTCAATTCATGTGATCTCTAATTCAGTTTTATATACATTTTTATTTTTACTATGAAATATCACCCCTTGCAGAATTCCCATAACTTTAAACAATCTCCTCTTAAACAGTGTGGCAGCACCGAACTTCATAATTTAGCACACCATGATGCATTCTTTCATTTAGAAAGTTTACTTCTTGGATAATATTCTTCCTAAATCAAACCAAAAGCTGAATTTACTTTATTGTAACTAACACATTTTTCCGCCTTGGGGGGGTGTCCGTATGTAGCTGCTCACCAGGCGTCAATGTGGCTAATAGAAATCTTTTAGCTGTCTTCTAAATCAGCAACCAACACAGATGGTAGGTTGTAACACAACTGCCTTGTTGCTGTCTCCTACACATGACATCATCATCATCACCAAATTAGCATTTATATTATACTTCGAAATTTGCAAAATGCTTTATAAATGTTATCTCATTTTATCCTCACAACTACCCTAGGAGGTAGGTGTTATCTCCATTTTACAGATGAGGAAACTGAGGTACAGAGAAGGTAAGTAACTTGTTCAGGGTCACACAGCTAATAAGTTTCTGAGAACGGATTTGGATTCAGGCCTTCTCGACTCCAAGTTCAGTGCTTTACTCCCGTGCCACCCGGCTAAAGTTCTGTCTCCTCTTTCTGTGTTGCTGTACAAGTTATCCCCTATGCCTGAAATGCATTTCCTCTTCGTCATTGTTTTGAGTCTCTTTCTTTCTGAAAGTCTCAGTTGAGATGCCGCCTCTTTCATGACATCCTTATTCTCCTGGTTGCTAGTGCCCTCCCCCTGAAATTAGTTTGTATGTTTGCTTTGCACGTATTTTATACTTTATCAAGTTGTTTCCCTCTAGCAGAAATAAGCTTCTCTATGGCAAGAACCGTTTCTCTTTGTTTGCTCTTTGTTTTGTTTCCCAGTGGCCTAGCACAACGTTAGGCATATAGTAGGCATTTAATAAACACTTGTTCAATAAACAAATGGATCTATTATGTCATTGATTTGGGAGTTGCCATCAGTGATGAAATATTGCAACATTCTCATCTCTGTCCAAACCTTGTGAATCTTGCCCGTGTCTTCCCGTAAGTTCAATATCCTGGAGGACTTTTCTGCAAGATCTGCGGGTAGAGTGCTGGGGCTTGGGTCAGGAAGACTGGTCTTCCCAAGCTCAAAACTAGCCTCAGATACTTATTAACTGTGTGACCCTGGGCAAGTCACTTAACCATGTTTCCTTCAGCTTTCTCATCTGTAAAATGAGCTGAAGAAGGAAGTGGCAAACCACTCTAGTTTCTTTGCCAAGAAAACCTCAAATGGGGTCAAAAAGAGTCAGATGCACTGAAAGGACTGAACAACAACGAACCATGAAGCACTCTGGCTATCCATCCGTCAGTGTTTATTCATGCCTCCATCTTCTCTTCTCTTCCTATTGCTAATGGCCTTATCTGAGCGTACCAATCCTCTAACAAGGAGGTGCCCTAAGGGGCCTTTGGAGCTATCCAAATTGCCTTACGAGGAAGTGTTCTTCATCCTCTACCATATGCGTGAGGGGATTGTCTTTGGCCAAAAACAGAACAGGCTGTGTCTTTGGAAAAGACGCGACTGAGACAGTTGCCCTTCCTGGCTCACTCTCTCTCCTAAACATTCTTTTTGAAGTGCTCCTTCCTGCTGTGTCTAGAGGGTGAAGATCCCAGTGTTGGTGCCCCAAACTGGAGTGATGAGTGTGGAAATATGTCCTTCCCCCGTGCTCCTTCTCTTTTCCAGAGCTGAGAGAAATGTGACGCCTGGGGGTGTTGGTTTTTATTCTGTGCTGTTTGTCTTTCCCAGTTTCAGGTCCCAGTGGCCCTGACCAAGAGTTCAAGCCTTGGAGACCTAGGAGTCAGGATTTCAGGTGGGACATTGCAGCCAACCAGCTCATCAGGGGAGACCTGACAATCCAAGGTGCTTGGGACTTAAGCCTGGAGGGATTTGGGATTTGGAACTGAGCCTGTGCTAGGAACCTAAATCCCCTTCCCTTCCCCAGATATTTCAGTAACACAAGGGGGTGGGGGAATTCTACCTCCCGTGTGTTGTGGTATAAGATATTTGTGTAATTGTTTCATCCTTTGAAGTAGATAATTCTTTGTAGAAACTAATCCAACTATTAGTAGTTAAATGGAAGTGGGATGCAGATGCCTTACATTTTCCCAAGTTATTTCAGATCTTTTCCAGGAGGCCCTGCAATGCTCAAAGCACAGGGCAATCAGAAAAATGTCGTCTGCAAATAGGAGCATCTGGAGAATCTCATCATCTA
The DNA here is from genome assembly GCA_028646595.1 of Phalanger gymnotis. Taxonomy (NCBI): domain Eukaryota; kingdom Metazoa; phylum Chordata; class Mammalia; order Diprotodontia; family Phalangeridae; genus Phalanger; species Phalanger gymnotis. Next base: position 3,192 of record JAQQSZ010002138.1, on the reverse strand, counting down.
TAGGGAATTCCTCTTTTTGACCATTGAATCACCTCCATCATGGTGGCGAACTCTTTTGACGAGTCTACATCTCCCTGTTTACAACTGGCCTGATATTTATTTGCAGAGGGTTTATTATATCTTCCAAGGAATCTTGAATGATTTTGATAAATGTCTAGGAAACAACTTGTAAAAATTAGACTGCGAGGTCATGTTTAGTTCTACCAAAGCATATACTTTTTCATAATTGATAACAACAAACAAAATGGAATCTTATATTCCTTATATCTTTCAGCTAACTGTGAAATAATAAAGATGTGGCCCATTGTAGAAAATCACTTGCAAAGGCCTACTAATATTCTCATCTGGGATGTCCTTGATTCATGTATAGGTGACACTCCTAGAGATTTTATATAGATGAAAGTGTAGGCATATAGGTTAGTACTTATTGATCTTTTGGTTGCCTTTTTTGAGTATTAAAAATGTCCAAGATTTTTCCAGGCCTTTGGCATCTTTCTCTTCTTCATATGCTTTGAGTATCAATCCCTCAATGCCTTCACAGCCTTGTTGCTTACAGCATGGATCTTCTCTGTAAACATTCAGTCCAGTCCAGCTGCTTTTCCAGTCTTTGTTCTCACTAGTGCCATTTCTACCTCCTCTGGGATTATCATGTTAGGATCCAAGCGCTCTGTTTCCACTGTTCTTGAAAAGAAAAACAAAACAGTTTTTTTTTAGTTAGTTGTGCATATCTTTTCCACTTTTCTTCTGTTTGTACTCCTCCCACTTTTATCCTTGAATTTTCTTAGATTTCTTGACAAGCTTTCTTTAAACTGGTTTTTACTCTCTACTACCATTCTCTGCTCTGTAAATATTATTTATAAATATAAATACTGCTTGTTATCTGTCTTTATAAGAATTTATGGATGAGTTCATTTTCTTACCTAGTGTTGCATTTTGACCTCTATCTCAATTCTGGCAAGTAAGTCAAATATTTATGTCTAAGATGTTTTCTGGGCTCTTTTGGGTGCCTTTCTGTGGCAAGTAATTTACATTGATTAAACTTCTGTATAAAATTATTATAGTCAATGCCAATATAATTTTTGTTGTCCATTTTTAGTTTATTTTATGGTTTTTTAATTTCTTTTAAAAAATAAATATTATTATTTTTTAAATATCACCTACCTTTCCCACTGTGTCCCTCATCCTGTCCTTCCTAGATAGCCAACCCTTATAAAGAATTTTTTTAAAAAGAGAAAGAAAAAAATATTTCTACAAATGCAATCAACAGACTTAAAAATTATGATGTCACATGCAGTTTTCCACACGCACAGTTATCTGCCACTTCAAAAAACCAGGGGGAGTCAAGGGGGCGGGGTGTCTTCATATTGGTCATTATAATTTTTCAGCATTCATTTTGATTGTTTTGTTGTTCTTTCCATTTACATGATTTAAGTCATTGTCTACATTGTTCTCTCTCTCTCTCTCTCTCTCTCTCTCTCTCTCTCTCCCCACATACTTTATTTCATTACTACAGGAAATCCACAGTGAGGAGAGTCCCCTTACCACTGCAGGTTTATACCAGCATTGCAACTTACAGAGTTACCTGAGCACAGAAAGGTCAAGTCACTTTTCTAGGGTCATGCATTCACTATATATGTCAGAGGCAGTACTTGAATTCAGGTCTTTCTGAATTCAAGACCAGATCTCTACCCACTCAGCTATGCTGCCTGTTATATATATTGCTTTCCTCATTCTGCTTACTTAGTTTTTAAAAAATTAATCAATGTCTTTCCAGGCTTCTTTGTGTTCAAGCTCATATTTTTTTTGTAGTAGTACGGTGGTATCTTATTATCTTCACACACCATGGTGTAGTTAGTCATTCCACATTTGTTTCTAGTTCTTTGCTAGCACAAAAAGTGTTGCTATAAATATTTTGGTATTTTAGGGCCCTTTCTTTTTGTCTATTACCTCTTTGGGGCCTAGCAATGGAATCTCTGGATCAAAAAATATGAATTTTACTAATTTTTCTTTTAATTATTTCAATTTGCTTTCCAGAATTATACTCCAGTAGTGATGCATTGGTGTGGCCATATTTCCACAATCCTTCCAACATTGACTCTTTTTCTCTTTTATCATCTTTGCCATTTCGTCAGGTATAAGGTCAAACCTCAAGGTTGTTTTAATTTTCATTTCTCTTATTATTAGTAATTTGGAGCAATTCTGCTTTTTGTTCATATCCTTTGACCACATCTATTATGGAAAAGCTTTTAGTCATATATTTTTGTTAGTTGTCAATATATCTTAGATGACTCAGACCATTATCAGAGATTTTCAATACAAAGATTTTTCCTAGATTGGCTATTTTCCTTCTTATCCTAATTGCATTCAGTTTATTGATGCAAAAGCTTTTATATTTCATGTATTGGATTTATTATTTTCATCTTTGATAATTGCCTCTGTTGCTTTTTTTAAATTTTTAGTAAAGAAAGAAACAGGGTAACACAGCGAAAAGAGAACTGGCCTCTGAGTCTAGAAGACCTGAATTCAAATCTTGCCTCTGATCTATACTGCCTATGTGACTATAGGAAAACTAACCTTTCAGAGTTCTAGAATGAGAATAAACTCATCTCTGCTGGTAGAAGTCAGTGGGAGTTTGCTACTCTGATGAAATCTCAAACAAACAGGAACAAACAAAAAACCTCCACAAAGTCCTGTGCTGATCCTACATCATGGAGGGAGATAAACCTAGTTCTTGAAATCTATATCAGCATAAACAATGGTAATTTCTGATAAGCTGGAAGGGGACTTCAAGAATAGGCTTGCCAGGGGCGGAGCCAAGATGGAGGCTGGAAAGCAGGGACTAGCGTGAGCTCCCTGCCAAGTCCCTCCAAAAACCTATAAAAAATGTCTCTGAACCAATTCTAGAACTGCAGAACCCACAAAATAGCACAGGGAAGCAGGGCTCTAGCCCAGGACAGCCTGGATGGTCTCTGGGTAAGGTCTATCCCACATGGAGCTGGAAACAGATGGGAGTGGAGCTGAGTGGAGCAGAGCCCAGTGCGGGCAGCGCGGACCGACCAGACTGGAAGCCGGGCGGAGCATGCCCTAGCACCCTAAATCAGTGAGCTGTGGCAGTTACCAGACTTCTCAACCCACAAACACCAAGGACAACAGAGTAGGTTAGTGGGAAAAGCTGCTGGAGACAGAGAGTTT
>JAQQSZ010002137.1:0-14853 GCA_028646595.1 Phalanger gymnotis | reverse complement strand
AGTAGCCTCTTAGGTGGTTTACGAACGTTTTGAAAATCGTTTTCTTTGCGGACCCTGCCTTTCCAGCTCAGATGGCCTCTTCTTGGCTCTCAGCTTCCTTTTCTAAATTGAGGGGCAGGGTTAGACTGTAGCATCTTCCAGGTTTGACCTCTGGTGCTCTAAAAGGAGGCAAAAATAAGACTGCCTGGAGCGAGGGAAAGAGCTAGGCGCTGCCTGGGGGTCCCGGAAAAAAAAGCTGGCACCACGAACAGAGGAGAGCCGCAGAGGGGACCGGCATGGGGCGGGAGCGGAGCTTCCAGCGCCCTCAGCTCCTATTGGCTCCCTGAAGCCAGGGGGCGGGGGCTGACTTTCCCAGAGCAGAGATGGCGGCACCGGCGGGTTTGGAGGGTGGGGAGGATCATGTGTGCGTGCGTGGGTTTTGTGTGTTCCTGGGCGTGTGTGGTGCGGCAGAGGTGTGTGTGCAGGGGCCGTGCAGTGGGCACTCATTGGCGCGCTCCAGGCAGGGAGAGGCGCCCGAGACGTTCCACGGTTTCCAGTTGGCCACGGGACGGCGCCATATCGGCCTATAGGGCGGTCCACCAGTCAGGAGCCTGGCGGGGCCGGGAGTACGGGCCCGCGCGCTCAACACTCATTGACTGCCTTAGGCCGGAGGGGCGGGCCTTAGGGAGCTCCTATGGCAGTGATTGGGCGGTGCTCGGCGAGGGTGGGCCAAGGCGGAGACACCTCCCGAAAGCTGCACAGAGGGGTGGAGGGGTGGATGGGCAGATGGGCAGGGGTGGGGTGGGAAGCAAGGGGTTAGGGTATTTGGCGGCGACGGACTCGGTAGTTGAGACTTCCCGAGCCAGATCACGCTACGTCGGGCCGCAGTGGGAGCCTCGGAGAAGTCTTGTGAGTCCTCGGCCTTGACCTGACCTCGGGCCCACGCTTGGGGTGGAGGGAGGTGCGTGCCCCCACTCTCGGTTCTGTCTCCCCGGGAGCCAAAACGCATCCTCGTCTCCTCTGAGAATGGGCCGGACTGCCCTTGAATTTCAGCGCCCCCCCCCCCGCCTCCAGGAAGCCCTCCTCGTAGGGTGATCCCACTCTGGGGACCCCCGAATAGCGTGATCTCCCATTTCTTTGCAGGCGCAGTGGTACCCTGAATGCACGCTTATTCTTTTCCACTTAATGCCTTTTTGATTTCTCTGGGTCCCCTCGGCTGGCTCTCTCCCCCACCCTCCTGGGCCCTGCTCTGGAAGGCCAGCTCAAGGGCAGGGGCAGCTCCCCACTAGGCTAGGTTTTGGCTTCTTCCCCGGCCTTCATCTCGTTTTCTCTTTCTCATCCTAGGATTCTGGCCAAAGACCTTTCCTTGCCCATCCCTCGCCATGAGTTCCCTTCACGTGGCACACCCTTACTGGCCCCGAAACCTCGAGCTCAGTGGTTATGTGCCCAACGATAGACCAGTGTGGCAGATCCTCACAGTCTTATTTTCTGTGTCGGGGGCGCTTCTCGTGGCTACCTGGCTGTTGTCTGGGAGTGGAAAACTGGTGCCAGCTCTGGGCCCCTGGCGCCGCCTGTCAGTCTGCTGGTTTGCCTTGTGTGCCTTTGTGCACATGGTGATCGAAGGCTGGTTTAGTGTCTACAATCAAGACATTGCTAGAGACCAGGCCTTCTTGTCACAGCTGTGTGAGTCTTTGGAAAGGGGAGGCCAGGGTTCTTATCTCAGCTGAGTGATTGTGGTGGACACTTGTGCATTCTCAGCTCTTCCCTGGAGGAAGGACCATACAAGTAAATGGTCACTGAATTCACTTCAGTTCGTTTGAGTGCAAGGTTTCCCTAGCCTAGCCCTTTGACCCCTGGCCCTTAGGAGCCACTCAGTCCTTCTTGGGGAGTCCTCTCAAGCCTGGACTGCTGCATTATGGCTTGTGTTCTCTTGCAGGGAAAGAATACTCCAAGGGTGACAGCCGCTATGTTCTGTAAGTAATCTTGAGTCCTCTTTTTTGTCCTTCCCTCCCTGGGCTCCCCTTGGACTTCTTTGGGATGTCTTAACTCTTCTCTGTGTTGAATCAAATGGATTGCAATCTCTGGAAGTAGTGGGAATATTCCTCATGTCTTGTATTGCACTTCTGAAACAGAGCAGACAACTTCACTGTGTGCATGGAGACAGTGACAGCTTGGGCATGGGGCCCGCTCAGCTTATGGGCTGTGGGCGCCTTCCTAAGACAGAGGCCAGAGCGATTCCTTCTCCAGCTTGTTATTTCCCTAGGTGAGTGGGCCTTTACTGGGGTGTGGGGTGGGGAAATCCTGGTTCTCCTTTCTGTATGGTGACTAATCTCTGGGGGGCTTTGTTCTCAGGCCAGCTGTATGGTGACGTCCTTTATTTCTTCACTGAGTATCGAGATGGCTTCCAGCATGGGGAGCTTGGACATCCACTCTACTTTTGGTTCTACTTTGTCTTCATGAATGCCTTGTGGATTATTGTGCCTTCTGCCCTCCTCCTGGATGCCTGGTGCCAACTGGCATATGCCCAGTCGCTGGCAGATGGTGCTGCTGGCCCCCAAGCTGGAAGAAGGCAGCATGAGCATCTCCAGTGAAGATCTCCACTTGTGGGGGGGAGGGGAAGCGGTCCATCCTGGAAGCACTTTCTCACAGAGAGCCATCCCCTCCCTCCTGACACTTTTGGATTTTTGTAGCATTGTATTGCCCAGGTAGCTCCTTCCTCACTTGCCCCACTTGTGGGAGTGGTTCAGGGCCCTGGTCTTCCTTCCTCCCCCCAAGGATCTGCCCTTGATACTTTTAATAAAGGCTGCTGAAGGAGGCCGCAAATACCCAGCAAGTGAGTGGGTGGGTGCCGCTGGGGAAGGCCCCCGCTGGCAGGAGGCACGAATGAGTATTCGGGAGAGGCGCAGTAGTGGGACACTGGCGGGGGTGCCCCTGGAACTTGGGCCATCCGATTTCACCATTTTCACGGGGAGGCGGGCCGGGGAAGGAGGTACAGCAAACAGCGCCAGGTCACTAGCCAAGGCCTGTGAGCACTCTACCCCTGCTGCGTGAGAGAGGGAGGGAACCGAAGCGAGCTCCGCCCGCTGCCGTCACGTGGTCTTGCCTGGCCTTCACCCTGCGCCTGCGCACTTGGCGTCGGCCGGCCCGAAGCCCCACCCCCGGCCCTACCCCGAGCGGCGGGGACTGTCGTAGTAAGGAGGGAAGAGGGGCATGCGTCGGCCAGCCGGAGCCGTGCATGCACGCCTCTCGGGCTGCAGAATCCCCAAGGGGTGGGAGAGAGTCGGTTGGTTACGGCCACGAGGGACTGCGCAGGCGCGGGGGGTGCTGGGGAGCGGACTTGGGTTCAGCCCCCTGTGGGCGTGTGAGCCTGCGCATTCGGAAGGTAACTGTCACCCTGGGAGGTGGCGGTGCCGGTGCTAGGCTGCGAGGCTCCCAGCCAGAGAAGACGGGATGGCGGCCTCCCCAGGGAGTGGAGGAGCGGCAGGGGCGGCCGAAGACGAGGAGCAGCGGGAGGTGGTCCGGGTCCGAGTCAAGGTGAGGCTGCGAGTTCCTCCTGACCTGGGGTGGAGATGGGGGGCGGCTCCAGACTAAGGCTGGACAGGAGTCGATGGGAGCGGAGTGCTCGTATGACACCCTCCCCCTGACAAACACCGAGGACAGACTGCGACTGGTGGAGGCCCCCAGAGGCCGTTTGGCAAGCCTCTCACCCCTCATTCCACAGAAGAGGAAACTGAGGAAGCAGGGGAAGGGCAAGGGGCCTCCATGTTACACATTTGAACTCTCCGAACCATGGCTCTTTGCAATGAGGCCTCTAAGTTTTCAAAACAAGGGCCCTGAATCGAATAGAACTCCCGAAAGCAGCTGCCAACTCCCCCAGCTGACCTTGGAACTTGCCCTTTTTGGGCCTCTCCCAGGCCCTTCCCACCCTCCCTTCACATCCCAGAACATCTATGAGGTCAGTCAGGGAATCCGGGAAGTACCAAGCTGACCAAATACTGAGTTTGGCCCTTGCTGGTGACAGCAAGGACACTCCAAGAGTTAGGGTATGGGCCCCAGAGAAAGGCCAGTTAGCTCTCTATTGGCATGGACCACTACATCTGGAAACCCTGACTCTGAATACTTGGTGTTCTCACTAAACAGGTGCTTGAGGTATATAGGAGCCAGAGGGATTGGAGCATCTGAGCTGGACTTTGGGTGGGGTGGGGGGGGTCTGAAATTTGGCCTTAGGAATCCTTAGGGACTTTTCAGGTAACATGCTATGGGTTAGCTCAAGATCAGGCATTTAATCCATTGGGTGAGGGGGGGACGAGAAATGGGAGTGCAATAGCAGACAAACCTCAGTACTGTGAGGAGGCTAGCCTATGCAACTCGTCTCTGGGGGAATGTTCCCTCTAGCCAACTCCCTGGCTATCTATCTCTGACTCCAGGTCCACACTGGGGTGAGCCAAAAGAAGGTTCTGAGCAGTTTAGCTTCTAGAAATGGGGGACATGGGGAAAACACCCGGACTTGGCTCACTCCCATCAGACCTGGTTGGATTCAGTTTAGTCCCCTGGTATTGGCAGGCAATTTGGGCCTTGAGCCAGTTCTTATATTTAGATGGTCAAGGAGCCCCAGTCTTCTTGCATGGCAGTGAGCCTAAAAAGGAGGTAAGCGTGCCCCATGTTCCCAGTGAACCTTCCCTGTTTAGGTCTTTCCTCCAGGGAGTTTCCCAGGTAGGAGGCCTGGTTGTTGAGATCATGGCGGTGGCAGATGACCTAGCCTGAGGAAGTCTGGAATCCTGGAAGGAGTGAAATCTTGGGATTTGTGATTCTCAGCTTGGTTTTCACTCTTGGGGAGCCAAGCCAGCTTGCCCATTAGGATGTTGTGTCTCTCTCAGAAATTCGAAGGCTTTCTGCAGCCTGACTTCCGGACTTTCGCTGTGGATCCCCAGATCACCTCCCTAGATGTGCTCCAGCACATCCTGATGCGAGCCTTCGACCTGAGTGGGTGAGTGGGCAAGCGCGTGATCAATCTGTGGCAGGGCAGCCTGGGACAAGACAGGCTGGCTCGGCCCCAGCTCCCCCAGCCTTACTCTATTTGGCTGCCTGAGGCTCTTCTCAGGTGTGAGAAAGACCAGCACGTGGTTTCAAGTGGTTTCCATTCTGCTGAGAGGAGGGAGGCTGGCCTCATGAAATCCAAGTGAATAATTTGAGGAGGGAGAGGCTGTGGGAAAACGGGCCCCTGAGATCCCGGGATGGCCAGTACTTCTGTCTCTGCATCCTCTGTGCCTTAGTAATAGGCCACTGCCAGCCCTCCATTCCAGAGAGATTGCATTTCCAAAAAGGAGGAAGAAAATGATCCTTGTCAGTGAGTAAATGAGTGCCAGGCACTGTGCAAAGTGCCCGTATATAGAGCAAACTGCCAAGCTAAGGTTCAGGCATCCCAGTGCCTTGCCCCCCTCAAGCAAGGGCAGCCTAGAACACCTGGCAGCAGCTCCTGCCTCTGAACCCAAGAAAGCCAATATACATTTAAGCAGACAAAAATCAAGTCAAGTTGCCTGACATTTCTTAAGCTCTTATCAAGGGCCAGGCACTGTGCTGTGACCTTGGGGATACAAATACGTGGAAAAGGAAAGCTAGCCCCTGTCCTCAAGGTGCTTTCATTCTAATGAGAGAGAGAGCAGCATACCAAAGGCAGCTGCAAAGAAAGGGTATGAAAGAACAAACCCTGAGATGCAGGAGAGCAGCCTGGAGAGAATGAAGGCTTGTTCCCTGAAATGGGCATTCAGATGGAGGGAGTCCAGGCTACATTAGGCTTCTGGGGAACATTCCAGGACAGAGTCCAGAGAGGAATCTGAAACGTGGGCATCCCCACAGGCTCCCTTTTCCTCAGTTGCCTTGGCTTTGGCCTAATGCTGTTCCTCTGTTGTACCTCCGCTGCTGGTCTGGCTCTTCCTCTGTGGCGCCCCCTTGACCCAGCTCTGGCCCCCCCATTTCCTTTCCACATACCTGTTCCCATTTTCTTCTGCTGGTCCTCCACCACAGCGTAGGGGGCCAGCCAAACCAATAGTGCACTGCACCCCTTCCAGCAAGTTTAGCCAGATACGGTTGGAAGCCAGTACCTCACAATGGCTCTGTCTGCTCTGCATGGAACACCTCGAAGCTTAAGGCTGCGAAGCCCACAGCTTCTGGACCCACAGCCTCTAGTCGGTGCCAGTAGCATGGATTAGCAGAACTTAGCCTGAGGTTGTCCCGGACTTTTGTCTTCCCAGAAAGAAGCACTTTGGCATCAGTTATCTGGGTCGGGAGAAATTGGGTCCTGAGGCCTATATCCCACTGACCTCGGAGGGAGATCTGACTACAGCCTTCAGCAGTGCCTCCCAGCCCTACCTACAGCTTCGAGTGGACGTCAGGCCTTTGGAAGATAGTGCGTATGGAGCCCCCACTAAGCCCCCTCCCTCCATCCCTCCATCAAGTTCATGTGTTAGTATAGATTGTAACGAACTGGCCTGAGAATACTGGACCCTTCAGAAAGAGAGAGAACTTGGTAGGCTGCTTAGCTGGACTACTGGCAGGAACTAGGCCCAGGAGTGGCAAGGTCTGGGATGGGGCCCCTGTGGGGGAGGGGGGCAGGGGCTCAAGTCCTGCTCCATCTCCCAATGCCAAGGGCTCTCCTTGAGCAACATCCAGACATGGTGTCGTTTGGCAGCATGGCCCAGGCTAGGTCCCTTGGCTTTTCTGGGGGCTAGATGGGGATCAAGTCCCTTTCCAAGCTCAGCGCTGTGTCTCATTTAGGCCCCCTCTTGGAAGATTGGGACATCATTAGTCCCAAGGACGTCATCGGCACTGATCTGCTGCCTGCGGAGAAGCGCTCCCTGACGGCCGTGGCCCTGCCTTTCACACAGTCCATCATTTCTCAGGTGTGTCAATGCCATCTTTGGCTTGGGAAGCCCTGGGGTCTCCTCACAGGTGCCTTCCTTGCCCCTTTTATGTACCACTCTGCACAGAGAAAACAGAACTTGGAGTCAGGAGGCCTGAGTTCTGATCACAGTCACTTTGTGTGTGGAATTTCAAACAAACCCTTTCATGTTAGAGCTTCAGCATCTCCTTTGTAAAATGGAGATAAACATATTTGTTTGTTAACTTCAATACTAGAGATAATGGGCATCCCTGTTATTGCTGCCCTGAATTCAAACATCCCCTTCTTTCTCTCTGGTTCCCTGGCTCAATTCTCTTTGTGGGGAGGTGGGAGCAGGCACGGCTCAGAGAGCAGGTCGGTCACAGTGAGCTCTGTTCCCTGCTCCCACTTTGCTATGTTTTCTAGGTGGGCCGGACCCTCTCTAAGGTCCAGCAGGTCCTGAGCTGGTCCTACGGGGAAGACCTCAAGCCCTTTAAACCCCCACTCAGCGATGCCGAGTTTCACACCTACCTGAATCGGGAGGGCCAGTTGTGCCGGCCAGAAGAGCTGCGCCTGCGCATTTACCACGGAGGAGTGGAGCCGTCCCTACGCAAGGCAAGGCTCTCCTTGCTTGCCCAACTCCTTGGCCTGGGGTTGGTGACTTAGTGTGACATGACACAAGATGGCCGTCCCCTTTGAGCCACTGTCAGGGAGGGCACAGGGGACATTCTGCTAAGGCCCAGTGCCTCTCCCGCCTCTGGCTTCAGCATAACCAGGCGCATAGGCATGGGACTGCATGTTCGTGGGAGCATGTGGGGGCATGGCATCAGTCTGGCACTGTGTCCACACAGGTTCATTTGGCCTCACTGGGCCTATCGCTAAGCCCCGTTGCCATTTATTCTTGGCTCCAGGTGGTGTGGCGGTACCTGCTCAATGTGTACCCTGATGGACTGACGGGCCAGGAGCGCATGGACTACATGAAACGGAAGACGCTTGAGTACAACCAGCTGAAGAGTGAGTGGCACCAGCGAGCCAGTGCTGAGGATTTGGAGTTCATCCGGAGCAACGTTCTGAAGGATGTGTTGCGCACAGACCGGGCTCACCCCTACTATGCAGGTCCTGAGGACAACCCCCACCTCATCGCTCTGCATGATCTGCTCACCACGTACGCGGTCACTCACCCCCAGATCTCTTACTGCCAAGGCATGAGTGACATCGCCTCCCCCATCCTGGCCGTCATGGACAATGAGGGCCATGCTTTTATCTGCTTCTGTGGCATCATGAAGCGCCTGGAGGCCAACTTCCGCGTGGACGGGGAGGCCATGTCCGTCAAGTTCTCCCACCTGAAGCTCCTGCTCCAGTATTCAGACCCAGAATTCTATAGCTACCTCCTTTCCACTGGGGCTGATGACCTCTTCTTTTGTTACCGTTGGCTGTTGCTCGAGCTTAAGCGGGAGTTTGCCTTTGAAGATGCTCTGAGGATGCTGGAGGTAACTTGGAGCTCCTTACCCCCAGACCCACCTGAAAAGGAGGTAGAGCTTGTGGGCTTTCCTGCTCCAGCCCGAGATGGCGAGAAGCCTGTTCGCCAGAGGCACATGCTGAGACCCACATACTATGGCTTGGACGAGGCTGGAGACAAGGTGCCACACCCAAGGGGAGAGAAGAAGGAAGAAGGCCTAGGAATGGAGGAGAGCGAGGAAGTGGGCCTTAGGAAGAGGCCCTTAGCCAGACAGGCCAGTGTTGGGGACCACGAGCCTTACAGGGCCCAGGCTGGGGAGGACACACAGTGGGGCATCCCCGCCCAGCTACTGGAACAGTTGGCAGCAGAGGAGGGGGATGTGACACCCAGCGTTTTCATTCCACTGGCATTGCCTCTTCCCATGACCAAGTCTCTCTCGGCTCCTTCCCTGAGGCCTTTGATGGCACTTTCCTCCCCATCAGCAGCCCAGTCCCCACTGTCCACGGAGCCTGAGCAGGCAGAGGAGGAGAGAAGCAGCGCCAGGACCCCTTCTGACAAAGGCAGTTCCCTGGGGAAAAGCCTGTCCTCACCATGCTCATCTTCACTCCTGCCACCAGCCGGGACAGGTGTGAGCCTCCCTCCGCCTCAGGAGTTTGGCCGAGGGAACCCCTTCATGCTCTTCTTGTGTTTAGCTCTCCTACTTGAGCACCGGGACCACATCATGAAGCGGAGTATGGACTACAATGAGCTGGCCATGCACTTTGACCGCTTGGTGCGGAGGCATCACCTTGGAAAGGTTCTGCATCGAGCTAAGACACTGTTCGCTGACTACCTGCAGTCTGAGGTGTGGGACTCTGAGGAAGGAGATGAGGCTGCAGCGGACTCTCCACCTCCTGCAGCCACCGCCACCACCACCACCACCACCATGACCTCTTGACCCCAGGAACCTCTCCTTTGCCCTTCTCCCTCCCTGTCCTATCTGTGCCCACTGCTGCCAAGAAAGGGGATCCTGGCTGGCACAAGCCACCAGCTACCTCCCTCTGCCCCTGTCTCTGCAGTCCCCTTATCTGCCTGCCTCCCCAGGAAGATGACATAGTTAGCGCTCGGTCTGTATCCCAGCAGCTCTCAGGGCTTCTGCAGGTATAGCCCAGTTTCCTTCCCTTGGCCCCCAGGAGTTGTCCTGAATTGAGAGGCTTTTCCCACTGCTTCTTCAAGGGATGGAGAAATTGGAGTGAAGCCTCTGGGCCCCCTCTCTGCTCTGAGGGGGTATTTCAATGCCTTCTTTTGACCCAGCAAACACTCTTGGGTAGTGGGTTTCCTGAGTCCTGTATCTGTTTACATTCTTACCTGAGGCTGGCTCACCCACATCACAGTGTTGGGAGATTTGGGCAGAATGGCATCCGAGGGAGGCAGGACTGTGGGGTGCCACCCTTCAGGTCCCAAGCTCAGAGGCCCTGTATCCGACGGGGAAGCGCTGGGGTGGCTTCTCAGACTGCCGCTCCCCACTGCCTTCCAGAGATGCTATTACTGTGGCTGCTTGTCCCGTCCACTGCGGAGGTGAGGGAGGCACCACCAGGCATTCCCTGGAATCAGCTGCTTTATTGTGTGAACAATAAACACCTGCCAGCTTCCAAGGCCTGGCTTCCTGTTCCTTTTTTAAACAAAGGTTCAAAGTGCCTCTTCGGGAGGTGGAGGGGCCTTGTTCCTGCATGGGAACAAGTCCTCCGCCTTATTTTCTGGGAGTTGAGGCCAGCACCTAGTTCTCTTTCACCACCACTTTTCAGCCTTGTGCTATAAAGTGTACCTACATGTATGAGTCTGGTGAGGGGGCGGGTGTGGGTTATGTTTGCTGGTCACAGACGCTTAATTCTAGCTCCCTGGAGACTAACCTTACACTTCATTGGCAGGTGGGATCCTTGGAGAGAGAAGGAGAGAAAGAGGGGCACGGAATGACAAAGGAATACAGAATTTCATGCAGAAGGCTCTTCTCCTTGAGTGCATTCTTTGGAGGTCACAGCCTAGGAAGGGGAGAATGTAATACCCCAACATTTATGAAGCCTGACTGTACCAGGCCCTGTGCTGGACTGTGGGCCCAGACAGACATCAAGCACTTGGGTTATGCAGATTCAGAGCAGAGTTTGGGCAAAGACTAAGATGGATCAGGATGGTTTATCAAGACAGCCACATATAGACAGGTACAGTAAGGGATAGAACACTGTGACCATCTCATGGGGCAGTGTGTGCGGGGAAGGGGAGGAGGTTGTCCAGACAAGTAGTGGGGAATAGAGTTACTCTGGTCAAAAGCCCAGAATTGCGAGAAGCCTTGGTTTGCAGACAGTCTACATGGTAGCTATTATGTTGTTAGTACATTAATAGGGGTCTGGAAAAATTAGCCACAAAGGGCTTCTCAGCATGAGGAGCTTGGGAGTATAATGATGCCATGTGGACAAGCTGGAGGGAAAGTTTCAGCAGCCACCAATTCTTAGCACAGTATCCGGCACATAGTAGGTGCTTAATAAATGTTTAGTGACTGACTAGGCCTGGGTGCAGTATAACCCTTAAGCATACTAGTGCTGTTTGACTGGAGACAAACCTCGGAGAGTGGGGTCATAGACTCCTTTGTCTGTCTAGCTTGCCTTCAGGTAGCTTCTATTCTGGGGGAGGTGGGGGTGGAACAGTGTTTCCTCAGATAAATAAAGACAAAGTAGTAACACAAAGAGAGAGAGACCCAGTTGGCAGTGGGTTAGATTCAAGGGGGAGAAAGATTTGAGAGCTGCAGATGTGGAGATGATAATCCAACACTCACTGCCAGGTTCATGGAAGTCTCCTCACGTCACTTGAAGAAGAGAAGGGTTTTTAGGCCCTTCTACATGTGTGTGTTGTAGAGCTGCAAAAAAAAAACAAAACAAAACAAAACAACAACAACGACAAAAAAAAAAACGGTAAGGCATGAGGTAGAAGGCTGGCCAACCAGGGATGGAGAAGGTGGCATTTGGGTTAGGCTTTAAAGGATGAGTAGGAAATTAGCAAGGGCAAAGGCTTGGGAGGTAGGAGGGGGAGGGTGGCTTTAGAGGCCACAGAGGGGTCCAGTTTGACCTAAGTGGAGTCTGGAGAGGAGCGAGAAAAGGATAGAAAGGGATTGTGGGAGAGTCTGACCCTGACTTGATAGGGAACAGGGAAGTGCTGCAGGAAGATGGATTAGGGGTGGGAAGGCCTGTTGGGAGGTGACTGCAGGACAGCTAGGATGGTGGCAGGTGGGGACAGATGGGAGATGGTGAAGAGAGAATTAGCTCAAGGTTAAATAGGAAAGCAAGCTCCTTATGGATAATTGGAAAGCTGAGTCTTTGGTCTTTTACAAAGAGGGAGTAGATAATGGGGTCATGAATGAGATTATCAAGGGAGAAAAGACAGAGAGAGAAGACCAAAGATCTCATTAAGAGGCTGGAAAGATAAGCAAGAAAGATGGAGAAGTCAGAGAAACAGGGAAATCAGAAATCAAGAGAGAAGACATCTGGGCGTAGGGAAAGAGGATGACTAAGAAAAGCCAATATAAGATCTAGACAGCTTTGCCCCAAAGTTGAACAATAAAAGTGGGAAGGGAGAGGGTGGGGCACTTGGATGGTCTACAAGGATAAAGAAAATCAAAATGATTTTTTAGAAATTTGAGACTTAAGCATTAGGGAGAGGGGGAATCTCCTAGGGCTGAGGGGTAGATTACAGATGATTGCTCCCGCAAGGGACCGGAAGAAGGGGCAGAAAGAAGAGAATCAAGGGCATAGGTTGAGAGATTCACTATAGTAACGGATAAAGCTATCTTATTTGAGAGGGCCCCTTATGAGCTAAAATAGTATACCTGGGGATGAGTGGCTGGCTTTCCTACCTGTCACCCAGACCCAAGAGACCTGTTTAGTGCTGGATTGCTGTTTCGACTTCTTCACCACAAGTTCATATACAGTAAATAGTCTGGGATTCAGAATCTTGTGAAAAGTGAATGTTGAAAACTGAAAATAAATTTTTAAAAAATTCTAATCCATCTTCCTGCAGCATCTCCCTGTTCTCTATCAAGTCAGGGTCAGACTCTCCCACAATCCCTTTCTATCATTTTCTCTCTCCTCTTCAGACTCCACTGAGGTCAAACTGGACCCCTCTGTGGCCTCTAAATTTTTTAAATTTAAATTTAAATTTTAAAATTAAAAAAATTCAAATTTCAGCTTTAAATCAAACCTTAGGCATTTTCAAGGTGCCTTTTAAGGAATAACTAATCTGTGAGTTTTGTTTTCATTAAACTCTACAGTACCCCATAAGCTCATCAAAATACTTTGTCAAGACATCCAGATTATAATTTAGAAGTGAAAGAAATTCGTTATTCCTTTTTCACAAATTTGGTTTCCGATAAGTTTCTGTATCTCAGTCCTCACTTAATTTCTGTATCTGTCTTTCGTCTCTGCAATCTCCAACATGGGCTGTATTAGAAACAGAAAGAAAAGAGAGATCTTTCCTTTCTTAAGACTTTTTGGAAAAGACTTTTTGATCGCGCCAAAAGAAAAGGCATCAGTGCAACACCTGTTGGCTGTAGTTTAGCTTAAAGCATGAATAATAGAGTATAGACCTTAGTTCCCATTCTCTTCCAGATTTTCCTAAGTGTGGAAGGCCCCTTCTACCTAAGGTAAGGAAGCCCCTATTCCTAAATTTTTTTCATCATTTACAAAATGAACACACACAGAACACATAACAAGACGCAACATCAAATCAGGCCTGAACTTTGGAGTTTTTTTCTCTAGAAGATTTCTCGGTTTCCTCAATTCAGTAGAGAGCTTCTGGTCATCTTGTGGCTGGGGTCCTGCTGTCGGCCTAAGAGAATTCTTCTGTTTCCTAATTACATTAATGCTTTTAGAATCTTATCAAACATGTAACTTAGTAACAATACAAAATTGCACTTTAAATGGGTGGCCCCAAATGGCAAAATAGACTAAAGCAATTTTGTTTTGTTAGGGACTTGTTTTCAATACACTAAGAGACAGAAGAGCTGAGTCTAGTTTGATTCCTCCAGACTTTTTGCCGACCTACAATCACAGGAAGAAAAATAGAGACTGAGAAAAGTACCAAATTTCAAATATTGTGAAGGTGGGGAGGTTAGCCCAAACTGAGTTTCCCTAGTCTTAGGAGATTGCGCGTAAGCTTCTAGGGGTAGAGTAATCCTGAGTTCCATGCTTTGGCCAAAGCAATCCCCTAAACCCAACTTTACACAGCTTCGTAGCTCTTTCTCTAGTCAGTCTAGAGAAAGTCAGTCTGTCTGTCTGTCTGTCAGAGTCTGCCCTGATCCCAGTGGGGATCCTGTAAGAGGCATTTCTCCACCAATGCCTGATCCCATCTTTCTGGGGGCATCCCCAGCCAGGAGTGGCGCTCCTTGGAGGAACTCCCCTGGAAATAACTGGGCTAGATTCCCGAGGTACCCACCTTTTGCCTTATTCCATCTGACAAAATGCTGGAGAAGGCCCGCCTTGACTTTTGGCTTTTTTTTTTTTTCCAATTGCATGTAAAGATAGTTTTCACCATGGCTTTGTCTTTGATTATCTAGAGAAACCACTGACCATCAATTTATTGATCATCAGCTAGCCTAAGAAATAAATTGATTGTTAATTACCCAAAAAAGATAGTTTTCAACATACATTTTTTATAAGATTCCGAGTTCCAAATTTTTCTCCCTCTCTCCTTCCCTTCTGTCTGCCCCGAGACGTCAAGCAATCCGATATAGTTTATACATGTGCAATCACGTTAAACATATTTCCACATTAGTCATGTTGTGAAAGAAGCATCAGAACAAAAGGGGAAAAACTCACCAAAAAAAAAAAAAACCTCCAATAACAAAAAAGTGAAAATAGTGTGCTCCGCCTTGACCTTGGTGGCCTGAATTCTGAGGTGCCCCCTTGTGGGAGTCCTCTCCTACAGCTAACATTGTAATATTCAGGGATTTATTTGGGCCAATTTGCCAATACTTACAATTCTTCATTTCTGGCCTTGGCCTCCAGGGTCCTAAGACTAGTCAGCTAGAGCCCAAAGGTTCTTTATAGGTGAATAGAGATATTACAAAGCAGGTGGCTGGCCTTTAGAAACTATGCTGAAGAGACCCAGGGATCAATTTTATAAAGTAATTTCAATGGAGAGCAAATTTTCAATAGAATTTCTGCCAGCTTTCCTTTAAAACTTCTTAAAAACATTTAGCTCTGATTATCAATAAGTGCCTTGATATAAGTCTAAGCAAATATAAGCGAAAATAATCTTACCAAGTGAAGGGGGGCCTTTTGCTTTCCTCATCTCTGTAAAACTACAAGGAGCTTTCTTCTCAGGTCAAAAGAGGGCGAGACTGTTCCCAGGGTGGTCCATAGCCTTGACAGCTTATCACTGAGATGGTGTAGTAGGAAGGCCGAATTTATGATCTCAAAAAGGATCATATAAATATCAGAATGGTTCGAAATCGATGGGTATACAGAATTCTCCAAGCAGAAGGCATCCAAAAATTTATTCAGGGCCCAGAGCA
>JAQQSZ010002136.1:0-14853 GCA_028646595.1 Phalanger gymnotis | reverse complement strand
GTCACTGCTTCCCAGCCGCCATCTTGGAACTCAAGGTTTTAAAAAAATAGATGTTCAAACGTAAAAAAGCTTTTTTTTTTCATGCAACTAGAAAATAAGATGCACAGGCAATGGGGCATAGACATTTATCTTGCCCTACAAGAAAGGAAGGGAAAGGGGGATGGGAGGGCAATGGGGTGACAGAGAGCAGGGCAGACTGGGGAACAGGGCAACCAGAGTGTACACCATCTTGGAGTGGGGGGGGAGGAAATGGGGAGAAAATTTGTAATTCAAACGCCGGTGAAAATCAATGCTGGAAACCAAACATGTTAAAAATAAATTAAAATTAAAATTTTTGCATCAATTAAAAAAAATAGTTCTTAAAGAACCTGCAATCTAGAAGGGGATAGAGGTAAAGATTAAATAGGATATTTTATAGTAAAACATTCTGCAACAAAAATGTAAGAGTCAAGAGGAAGAAGCATATTTTTGGCATGAAAAAGAAAACAGGGTAGTTGCATACAAAGAATGAAATATTTCCCTTTTATTAAAAAACAAATGATAATGCCAAATATGCTAATTTGGTGTTTTGGGGTATGATGGGAATGGTTAAGGAGTCATTAACTCTGAAAGGAACATGCACATCTAGTATCTACTGCCAGGCATTTTACTCAGAGTTCCCTGGGAAATAGCCTGGGCTTCGGGGCTACAAGGAAGTGAGATTTTAGGCCTGAAAAGTTACTAAGTCAACTAACAGTCAGGATTGACTGGGAAATACCCAGGCTCTCCCCATCAATGTCTTGTTAGACAAGATAAACATAAGGGAATATTACATATATTTAAGTCTAAGATCCATATGATAGGTCAGTGAGTAGTAAGTATTGTTATGACCCAGTACACAGCCAGTTTAGCCCATACACAGCTGGTTCAAACTAATAAATTCTGTAAGTAGGGCATGCTGCCCTTGAGCTGGAGGGAAACTGCCTGAGACAGTGTTTTGAGGCTAGAGAGAGATGTGATTTTAGAACTGGATGCGGTTTTGGAAATGGGGTCCAGGTGCAGGCACCCAAGCAGGGGCTAAGGAGAAATGTGATGTTAGAATTAGGGTCCCAGCACAGGCACCCAAACACCCCATCAGAATACCATAGAAGAATTGTAAGTACTCATAGGCTTTGAAGTAGGTTTTGTATAAGTCCTACTATCTGCAGCATCTCCTCTCAATAAGTATGAAAATACGAATTTTGGCAAAAAAAAGTTTTATGGTAATAAGAAAGTTGGTAAGTAGCATTTCCATTTCTATTTATAAGGACTTCATAGGTATAAATCTGTGACTTGCCTGTATAACAACAAACTTTCCCTGACCATGCATTATTGTTATAAAGGTTTTGTTTTTCTTTCTTTTCTTCTTTTTCTTTGGGGGAGCAGGGGGAAATTAGAGGGGGAAAATTCTTGATGATTTTTAAAAAAATTTAAAACACAAATGAAAACACAAAAAATAAAACTAAACAGAACTAAAAAGCCTCTCTGACCACCTATCTGCTCTATCTATTGTCTTCCTCATTAGAATAAAAGCCCCCTGAGGGTAGAGGTTTAGCACTGTGGCTGGCACATAATGAAATGCTTCAAAGTAAAATGGAACATATAACATAACACCTTTTTTATTCACTCCATTCACTTATCTCCCCTCCCCAACACTGTCTCATTTACAGAGTTTATTTCAAAGTTCTTTCCTTAATCACTTTTAACCTTGTTTTTCTTGGAAATTAAATGTTCAGAGTTTTCTCTCTTCTTTATTATTCTTGAATTTGTAAAGTTAACTTCTCTATGTTTGTAAAAAATATAGTCCCATATCAGACCCTACAATAACTATCATCTTATGCAAATCGCAACCTCTCTGGGTCTCAGATTCCTTTTTTGAAGGGTTAGGAGGTTATATTGGATGAACTCCAAAGTCCTTTCTAGTTCTAGTTTTCCATTATACTATAAGAACAAAAATAGATACTAATGACCACATTACTTTTCACCAGTAGCAGCACTTGACATAACATTATTTAATGTTTATAAGGTCTTTACTTGTTTTTGGAACAGGTTTGCCAACTTAAAACACAGTTCTATTAACATTCAAAGTGTCTAACCATTATAATGTATGACACAAATGAAAATCTCTCTGGTGATGAATAAATATAATGAGTGTAACAGACTTCTGATTTGTTTACCTTCCAGGTGACCCTGATGCTTTGAGATGATATGGGCTCAAGTTGAACTTCCTGAGGTGGACCATCAGGAGCTGTATGAAAATCAAAAATCCAAATGCAGGTTAGAAATCTGTTTCAAAATCATGTGGCATAAAATATCAGTAGACACTGACATGTTTGGCATGACAAACAAAACAGCGTAGTTGCACACAAAGAGTGACATATTTCCCTTTTATTAAAAAACAAACGATAAGATCTCATAATTGATATTCATAAATATATAGGCTTAGCAATTTCAAGAGCAAAATAAGATTGTTGAGCCACCTTTTAGGGAGCTCCATTGAGTGACAAATACTGAATGAACTCACTTTTGCCCTTGAAGTCTTGTTAAATGATATGTAATTTTTGTGGCTATTTGCTGTTCTGAGCCACGTGAAGAAGTAAACCTTTATAATTTTTTTTCAAAAGACCTGTCTCTAAATTGTCTTTAATCTCTCTAGTCTGAATACAGGTTTCCAATTGATTCTCTCTTGTTAGTTAGGGACTAGATATATATGAGAGGAAAAAATTTTAAAATAAAAAAAAGTGAGTGGAAGCATATTATGGAAGCATAATATTTTTTATGATTTTATAGATTAATCTACAAGAGATCTGCAAGCAAAATTTTTAATCTTGTTTCTCAGCTACCCCTTGGTGAACTAGAAGGATGTGTCTTACTGGATTCTCCAGAGCCAGAAGAGTCCAATTGTAGTACTCTGGGTAGATGGGGGCAATTAGATATCAGCTAGATTTCCAACCCAGGCATTCTTGCAAGGTAGGAGAGGGTTGAGCAGCTTGTTAAGGAGGTTCAGGGCATATTTGGTAAATAATTATGTTAGATTGTCAAAATATTACAAATGCAATGCTACATAGCTATTAAGTGTCTTTGGGTTTCTTGGGGGGACAATTTGGGGATTTTTTTATTTGGTGCTTTGTTTCTGTATTCAAGGATTCTGAACAACCTTTTTTTTTTTTTAGTATTATTTGTGGTATAATGTTATTTAGATTCTTTGACCTGTTATGCTTTGCTGAGAGATCTATGATTCTTAATTCTTGCTATACATTTTGTCTTTGAGATCAATATATTTTGCTTATAATAGGAATCATATATGCTTTAAAAAGTTATTAATTTTCTTTTTTATTCCATATTGTTCTACATTTTGAGATATTAGTGTGTTTAATCAGTTGCTCTCTCATTTACTCCTTTGGAGAAACATCACTATGTTTTGCCACTAGTGTTTCTATTAATCTAATTATTTTTGCTGTGTTGGCCATAGCATCTGCCATATTTCTGGACATAAGTGGCCAAGGCAATGCATAATTACTGAACTGTAGGACCTCAATGTTATCTCTGAAGGCTGCTCACAACATTGGCTGCAGTGCATGGTAATGATGGACAATTGTCCTGTTGCTCAGCTTGACATGCTCCTTGTAGGACAAGGTGTATTGAAGGGATGGTGGTTCAGTCTGGTTCATGTAGGTCACTCTGCAGCTGCACTGGATCCTCACTAGGCTCAGATTCTTCTGCACTGGACAAGGAAATTTGCTCTGCCACTGAGCAGTCGCTAACGGGTGGATCTGGGCAGCCTATTCTGTTAGTGGGTAGTTGCTACCAAGCTGGACTGGACAGGTTGTTTAGCCACTTCTCAGGGTTGGAAATCTTTCCAGAATGGGTCAATCCACTGAACTCTTTGGGGTATCTCTTCAATGGATAGCTCTGGTCTTTTCTTCCTTCAGCCACTAGCTTGGCTGGGTGGTACTGCATTTTCTTCAGCCTCAGTTAAAGCATTGTATTAGTACTAAAGAGATGATTCAGCTAAAGCTATGACTCAATGAAGGACTGGTTTTTTTTTTTTTTGCTTTCTTTGTATCCTCAATGCTCCCAATGCTTAGTACAGGTACATAATAGTTGCTCAATAAATTTTTGTTGACTTGATTTGATTCACTTGATTCTCTCAATAAACCTGTGAGCTAAGTATTTTACAAAGGGGTTTGTTTTAAGTATTTTAAATTTAAAATTAAAATTTAAAAAGTATTTTAAAAAGGGGTACAAACCCCTATTTTACAAAGGAGGTTGTTGAGGCTGAGAGTTTCAGAGGACTCATATATAGTTGAGGGAAAGGACTGAATAAGCAGAAAGAAGCATGAAACAGTTTGCTTGGCCATATTACCTGCCCCTAAAGACCAGATAATATAACAGAAGCTTCATGAGGAAGAAATTCCTTGAGGAAAATCAGTTCTGACAATTCAATTCAATTCAACAAACATTTCTGTGCAATGTTCTGGAAACACAAAGACAAACATTTAAAGACTAAAAAAGACTCCCTGTCCTACCTCCTTGAGGAGATGTGAAATATAAATAGTTAAGGAAATAAAAGATACTTTAAGGAGGGAGAAAGCACTAACAACTAGGGGAACTAAGAGTGCCTTCATGGAGGAGGCACTTGAACTGAAACTTGAAAGAAAAGGATTGTAAAAGATGGAGGTGTGGAGGAAGTTTATTATAGGCATTGGGAAGGAGCAGTGAGTGCAAAGGCATTGAGGTGGGAAATAGAAATCCAGTTTTGGAGAATAGCAAGTAAACTAGTTTGGCTGAAGTAGAGAAGAAGAGTGATGAAAAATACTGGAAATGTAGCTTGCAGTCAGGTTGTTAAGTGCTTTTGATGCTAATTTGAGTAGGCTGTATTTTATCTTATAGGAGACCAACAGGCAATTGGTGTCTAGAAGGAATTTACTCATGCAGACCAATTAAATCATGGGGCCAGTCAATGTTCCCATTTCATATTCTGATCAATTTCTTTTGAATTCCCTGTTTTGATAGAATATAGTTCTGTATAGCAGAGTTTGAATTTCACTTTTTTGTTTTTTATCTGAACATGATTTTCTTCCCTTTATTTTCAGGTTAACTAAAAGTTGATACTTTTCAGTAAAGTCTTTTCAGTGGAGTAGCTTGTAGCTTTGTTTTAAATTTTATAACATTTAATTTTCTGTTTTCTCCATTTCTCCTCTGACTTTCAGAAATTTTTATTTTGGGTTTATTGATTTTCTAGTTTTTTAATGTTATACTTAAATTCATGAATGCTCACTTTTCATATTTTGTTTGTGCATATTTTCATATATATATATATCTTCTAAAGGATTGTATTGGATACATTTACAAACTTTTTGCATGTCTTATTTTTGTAGTCAGCATAAGTTGTCACTTAATTCTATAGTTTATTCTTTGATTCATTCATTATTAATTATTAAGGTTCTATTTTGCTTGTGTTTCCTGAACTGTAATTTTTACTGCATGGCATAAAGTATGTTTTGTGTTTCTGCTTTTTTACCTTTATTTGTAATTTCTCTATAAGAACACATTGATTGTAAAGGATCATTGATGCTCATATGTGTATATGTAACACATATATATGTATATGTAATTTAATGTACATATTTCAGAAGCTATAATAAGTTTTTCAGATATAATTTCTCCAAAAGTTTGCTCAGTTCTATTTTTTTGTCTTTCTGTTAGATTTAGTTATCTCTGGAAAAAACCCTTAAAATCTCCTATACTTATGTTACTATTTTTTGTGCAATTTAGTTCACTTTTCTTATATAACTTCAGATGCTATGCCATTTGGTGCAAATACATTTAGCTTTAACCTTGTTTCTTTGCCTCTATTATCCTTTAAGCATGATATAGTATTCTGGTTTATCAATTATTATTACTACTTTGCCTAATAACATAATTTTAACCCCTACTACATTGGAATCATTACATAGTAAATTTTATTTCAGTCTCTTATTTTCATTCTGCATATGTCTGTTTTTTGGATGTCTTTATTCTATGAATTATAGTTCTATATAGTTTATATAAAGCCTGTTGTTCTTTTTGATAGATATGTGCATATATAATATATAACAATATGTTGTTTGTTTCTGCTTTCTTATTCATTCTGCAATTTCTGTTTTCAAAATTTTTTTAATCTATTGGCATTTAAACTTATAATTGTTAACCTTGTGTTTGTCTCTATTCATTTCTTTTGCATTGATTTTTATCTCATTAATCTTTTAGGTTAGTACTTTGTCCCTCTGATTAGTTTTGTTCATATGACATTTTTTTAGAAATTGTTTTATTTAACCCAAATCTGCATTTTCATGGTCCAACCCCTTCCTTCCACCGTACCGAGAACACAAGAAAAACAAAACCCATTATAGACCTGTATAGTCAATCAAAACAAATTTTAACATTGAACATTAAAAAAGGTTATTATTTAATCTGAGTCCTTCATTCCTCTATTAGGAAGTGAATAGCATGTATCATCATTTGTCCTCTGAAATATTGGTTGGCCGTTACACTAATAAGGGCTTAGCACAATAATGTTTTGTCACATTTATACATCATAACTTTTTCATCCATTCCTCAATTTCTGGGCACCCCTTCAGATTCCTGTTCTTTGATATCTCAGAAAGAACTATAAACATATTTGTATATCCTTAGAGTTTGTTTTGCTTAGGACTAATCTCTCCCTTGACATACCTTCTTTTTAAACTTCCCCTCCCTCCGTTTCCCCACTTCCCTACTATGTCCTGGTTGAGTAAAATGCATTTCTGTACCTAACTCTGTGTTTGTATTTGTGTGTTTGGTCTTTTATTTGACAAGTTCAGATGAGAGTGAGGTACAAGAATCAGATCCTCTTCCTCCTTGTTTGTATAGAGGTCTACTTGCACACTCTGATTGTGAGATAATTTTTCCTAATCTTCCTTTCCTCTCATTCTCACTCTTCCCCTATTTTTCTTAAGATCATAAAAACATAATAGAACCACTCTGAGACCTTGTCTAATTGGACTTCCTCCCTAATAGGACCTCTGATGATGTAGGGGATACATGTATCATCTCCCTAAATTTGAATGTAAGTAGTTTATCTTTAGTTTTTTTTATTATTGTTCATTCATGTTGACTTTTTAATGTTTCTCTTCATTCCTGTTTTTGAACTTCAAAATTTCTCTGCAGTTCTGATCTTTTAATCAGGAATGCTTGGAAGCCCTCTATTTCATTTAAGGTATATTTTTCCTCTTGTAGCATTATATTCAGCTTTGCTAAATAAGTTATTCTTGGATGTAAGTACATATCCTTTGCCTTTTGGAATATGGTATTACAAGTTTCCCACTCTTTCATAGTGGGGGCTGCTAAATCCTGCTGTGGCTTCTTAATACTTTTACTATTTCTTCCTATCTACTTGTAGTATTTTTTCCTTTGAACTAGAAACTCTGGCCTTTGGCTGTGATTTTCTTGGGCATTTTCATATTTTTTTAAAAGGAGGTGACAAGTGGATTCTTTCTATTTCTACTTTGCCCTCTTGTTGTAAGAGACAGGCAATTTTCTCTTGAAATAGGAATCTGTTTTTGGTCAAAGTGTTCAGATAATCCAATGATTCTTAACTTTTTCTTCTCAATGTGTGTTCCAGATTTTTGGTATGAGATACTTAATTTTTTCTATATTCTATAAGTTTTTTGCCTTTGTTTTAATGTTTTTGTTGCCTCGTGGAATCTTTCCCTTCTAAGCAGACCTTCCACTGACTGAGACCCTTCCACCTCCTGCTTTAAGTATGTCCCCTGAGGGAAGGTGACAAAGGACTAACCCTAACATCTTCCATCTGCCCCAAAGCAATTTAAACCTGCGCTAGAAGTCTATCATTCCCTGCTCATATACCTGAGGTCTGGGCCAACTTCCATCTGTTCCAACACAAGAGAACTTCCACCTCCTGCTGCCAGCCCAATCTCTCAAACATGATGTGGACAACCTGTGGGCCAAAAAGGAGCTCTCTCCCCTTTGAGCTCAGATCTTCTATTTCCTATTACAACTTCCCTTGAGAGAAGAGGAAGAGGAAAGTCAGTGGGAATAGGATTTCCTTCTCCTGTTTTGCAAATTTGACTTCAATCTCCTATTGTACCCTTTCCTGCCTTCAGGGGGAAGAAGAGTACTGAAACAAGTTTTATTGCCAGACCATGAGCCTTCCATCTTATATTGCGCTTGTCTCCAAGCAGATATCTAGTCTCTTTTGGAAAGAGGAGTTGTGCCTTTCACTTAAAGGTGAAAATTCTCACAACTAGTCGTAATTTATACATCCCAATAATTCTGAACCCTTGTAGGTCAAACTTCAAACTCTACACCTCATCCTCCAATAACTGACTCCTTCTTCCAATTTTCTTCAATCTTACCATGCTAAAGCTCCAACCAAAAATTACCCAAACTTTTGAATGTGCCTTCTGGAATGCCTGTTCCATAGGCAACAGACTTCTCTTCATGCTATATCTTTACCTCTCACTCTCCTTCCCTTTGCTAGTACTGAAACCTGGATCCTCACTGATGCCATAGCCTCCCTGGCCACCTTTCCAGTGCTGACCGAACCTTTGTTCATTTTCCTTGGTTCCAGGTTCAGGCAGGAGACTTGGAATAATCCTTGCTCCCTATTGATACTTCTAGACTCTCTTGCCTACTTCTGTCACTCAGGAACCTCTCCTTCTTTGTGGTCAATGTTATTCACATCTACCACCCAATTCGAATCCTTGTATTTGTTATTTGCAGACTTTCAGGTCACTCCTACTTCTTCCTCAATGGGATTGGTACATAGCTCACAATTTTTCTCTCCTCCTCAACTTCTGCTCTCATACTAAGGGACTGCTCCATACATACCGACTTTCCCTCAAACAGCTTAACCATTCTTGACTCCCTCACTCTCTATGCCTCAGTCTGAGTCAGGTAATGTAAAGATGATGAAACCCTTGATCTTGCCACTACCACTTTCATGTTCAAGAATTCTGAAATCCCCTTATTTGATCATAATCTATTGGTTTTTTTAGCTCTTCCTTTGCCTTCCTTTTCCCAACCTTATTCACCACCATTCCAACTTTGCTATCCTTTGATTCACTAACACTCATCTCTGATAATCACCAATATCAAAGTAGAATATTAATTCTTAAGACATCTCATTTTTTTCACCTTTCAGCTACATTTTCAAGCCTAGAACATTTTTCACAGTGAACCGTGTACTGAAACCTGTACTTATAGATGACAAATAATGAGGGCAAATAATAAAATTACCATGCTCTTAATGACTGAAAAAATAAAACCCAAAATGATACCAGGGTACTTCTGTAATCCTGAGCCTTCATTCTTTGACCGTGGAAAATAAAAACATTTTCAATGAGATTCCTCCTATGTTACTGATCGTTTAGTCTCACAGGGCACCTTTGTAATGAAAATTATGAAAGGGTCAGTCATACCCAAACTAGGTCACAAAACACTAGGTAAAATGTAACATTCGAGGTGCAGCTTAAATTGGAGAAGCAAGTCATTCAATGTAAGGCTAATCATAGATTCTGGTAAGGAATATTGAAAATCCATTAAGCATTATCTCTATTGCGAGAATAAAATTATCCCAAACTGTGAAGAATAATTGGAAAGGAAGGTTGATGAGTCTCATCTTTTTATTTTTTTTACCTTTGCCAATTTGCATGGAATGAGATGAAACTTCAGAACTATTTCAATTTTCATTTCTCTTACTGTTAGTGATTTATTGTTTTCAAGGGGTCAAATAATTTTTTAATTTCTGAAATCCCAGGTTCCAAGGCACACACCTCATTGTGCCATTATACCATTCCTCATTGCCTTCTTTCTCACAACCCATCCATTTTAACCCTCCCCCTCCCCCAAGCCCCACTCCAGATCTAGCTACCCTTTTACACTATGCTCTTGGGAATGCCTATTCCACAATGAACAAACATGCTTTTTTCTTAAACCTTTTCCTTTCTCAGTTCTTTCATCTTTTGCCACTCACTGAGACCTGGCTCCCTCCTGATGATACTGACTCCCAGGTGTATTTCCCAGCATGGATTACACCTTCACTCATGTTCTCTGACTTACTGATTTTGGTGGGGGAATTAGAATACTCCTTTCTCCCTATTTTGATTTTCAGACTCTTTCTTATCATTAAGCAACCTCTTTTTCCTTGAGATTCATGCTATTCAAATTTTATCCCTCAATCCAGAGCCTATTGGCTATTATGCATACTTATACATATACACACAATACATATATACATGTATGTATATATCTATATCTGCCTGTCTATCTATCTATCTATCTATCTATCTATCTATCTATCTATCTATCTATCTATCTATCTATCCACACACACACACTCAGGACATTCTCCTTCCTTCCTTAATTACTTCAGTGCCTGGTCTAGAGTATTTATCACTGTGCTGACTCCTGCCATCATACTTCAACATAAAAATTGATGCTCTCTCAAATTCCCTGACATTTCCCAGTGCCTCAACCTAGTCAATTCCTCTCACCTACTCCTCCATTCCATATGAGCTACATAGAGATGGCCATTGATCTTGCTATCACCAAGTTTTCCACTACCATATTTGTGAATTCCAGAATTCTTTTATCCAATCATAATCTTTTTCCCCCTCCTTTGATCCCATGACATGCTTCTGAAAAGAACTGAGAAAAATCACAAAGCTGCTCTGTCCACTACAAATTTAGGTTACATAATTCTCACCTGAGCCTTCATTGAGGAAAGACAATCTTTTATGCCTTTCTAATTTATTTACCCTTTGTAGCAACAATGTGCTAGCAGTTACTGTGTCTGTGTAAAACCAACAACAACCAGCACACAGAGGGCTGCCAGCACAGGTTATTTTGATCTGCTTTACTAAGGAAAGTAACTTTAAGGGGTTAACAATCTGTTTAAACATATCCGTATATATGTGTGCGTGTACACATACACACACACACACACACTCATATATACACTCACTTAGTTAAGGAGGAAAAGCCAGCAAACTGAACTTCAGAACAAATGTAAATAGAAATTAAAAACATCAACAAACAGATGTTGTCTGATGAGAATCTCAGTTCATAGTTACCAGGGTTTAACAAAATCCCAACATTTGGGTTTACAAGCTGGGGGGCTCCTAACAACAGCTGCCCAGAGTCTCCATATTAACACTCCTCCAGTGAGTGACAGCCCCAGACAAAATGCTAACCTTTGAGTTATCCTTTCTTTCTCATTGCACATCACACAAATGTGTTACCCCTCTGTCTCACATGAAGAGGTGGCCTTTCTACTTATCAAGGTAAGTCTCTTGACCCTATCCCTTTTCCCTGTCCACAACAGACCCAGCTCTTCTATCATATCTCTCTTTCTGTCTCTGTCTCTCACTCTCTCAGTTGCTTTCTATTAATATGCCCATTTCTTCTCCTCCTTAAATAAAACAAAAGAACCCTCACTTGGCCCAATCATTTTCACTATCTTCAGATTTACCAAATTTTCTTGTTTTTCATTGTCAATCTAACGTCTCAGTCCTCATTATTCTTGACCTCTTTGTAGCATTTAATACTGTTGATCACCCTTTTTTTCTTGGATGCTTTCACCTCATTAGGTTTTTATAACATTGCTTTCTCTTGATTCTCCTCTCACCTATATGATCTTTCTCAGATTCCTTTGATAGATAGTCATCCAGGTCATGTCCAGTAACCATGTGTCTCCCAAGGCCTTTTTTTGGCTCTTTTTTCCTCACTTTCTAGGCTATTTTGCTTGATAATCTCATCAGCATTTATGAGTTTAATTATCCTCTCTACCCAGATCTCTGTGAAATTGCTGGTAGTATTTATTAATTATTGATGGATTAATAATTAAGAGGTATAGTTTAGTTTTAATCACTAGAATCAGTACTTATGAGTTAATTTAACCAAGAGACAGTTTGACTACATAACATTAAAGTTTACAAGATGATGTAACTTTTTAATGCGAGTTAACTTCTTCATTTCCCTGGGCTACAGCCTGAACTTATTGAGTTGACATGATCATAAGATGTTTTGCTTGGTATGGTCTTAATGTGACTAAATGATCTTCCTCGCCCATTTAACAGGTCTCAAGTGGAGCTAGTTAAGGGAAGCTTGATTAGGGGAGGCTTGTTTTTAGGTAGGCCCACACCCTTTTGCTAACTAGGTGTGAAGCCTTAAGAAGGGTATATATACTTAGGGTAGCCCTTACCTAAGAAGAGAGAACTGCAAGAGAGAGAGACAGAGAGAGAGAGACAGAGAGAGACAGAGAGACAGAGAGAACCTTGAGAGAGAGAACCTTGAGAGAAAGAGAGAGAACAGGCAAGCAGACAGTTAGGATTTGTGAATGAGTGTATATGGAAAGGCCCCAACAGAGGGGAAGGTTAAGGGAGGGGCTGGCTCCCTGCTGTGATATTGTGTTTTAATTTCCTGGCTATTATGATAAAGTGGACTCATTGGTTTTGGGATACAATTGCTGCTCTGTAGAATTGGAGTTATTGGTTTTGAGATTTGATCCTCTGGTGTCTGAATAAATGTTTTAATTCTTCTGCCTTCTATATGGAGAGTCTCTTATATTCTGTGATACTGAACTATACAGGCATATTCATGGTCACCATAGCTATCGTGAATCTTGCTTTACTGATACACCTGGCCATAAGCCTCCTAGTATGGGATCGCTTTTCACACTTTCCAGAGGATGCTGACTGACTTTGTGTTTTCCTTTTACCACGCACTTTGGAAACACTCTTTTTCAAGCAAGTCAGATGATTATACTACATGTAAGCCCACCACATACCTTTACCAACTGACTGCTCTGTCTGGCTCCTGAGGTGCTTTGGGGTCTCACTTGTTGGCATCTCCTAGCCTTGCTAATAAATGATCATGCTCAGAAACTTTGTGCTTCAGCTTCTCTTCATTGTAGATTTTTTTGTTACATTTCCAACCTTTTTTCCTGGTCTCCAGGCAGGAGGCAGTCACCAACTGCCTTTTGGAAATATTAAGTTTGATCTATTTTAGATAGCTCAACCTCATTATGTTCATATCAGAACTCATTATCTTTTCTCCCAAACTTTCCCTTTTTCCAAACTCTCCTATTCCTGCCAAAGGAACCACTATCCTTCTATCTTTCAATCTTGGTGTCATCATAACACTGATCTCTTCTATCCAATCTCTTTTCAAGTCTTGTAATTTCTACCTTCACAATGTCTTCCATGTATGTACTCATATAGCTACCATGTGCATGCATATCTATTCAATAAACTTCAGTGGCTCCCTGTTACCCACAGGATCAAATATGAGATGTTCTATTGGCAGTTAAAGCCATCTGAAATTTCATCAATTCCTACCTCTCTAGTCTTATACTTTACTCTCTTTCACATACTCTATGATCTGAAAATAACGTTCACTCTCCATTCTCTACTTTTTCATTGTCTGTCCTCCAGACCTGAAATTCTTCCCTTTCTTACCTCTTCCTCCTGGTTCTCTGGCTTTCTTCAAGGCTTAGTTCAAATTTCACCTTCTGCAGGAAGCCTCTCCTGGTCCACCCTATTTTTAGTACCATCTCTCTGAGATGGTTCACCTTCAATTTACACTCTAAATATCTTGTATATACATTGTTATTTATATGTGGTCTAACCATTAGAATATGAGCTTCTTGAGGGCACTATTTCTTTGAACCATTGGCACTAAGTACAGTGTTTAATAAACACTATTGACTGACATTTAATTTCATTTGAGAGAACCCATCTACCAAAGCAAAAGCAGGAGTGTGTGAATGTATATTTGTTTTAAAAGAATTTTACTTATGCTTACAACTTCATAAGTTAAATGAGATGGAGTTGAATGGTAAAGTGCTCATCCCCAAATCAAAATGCACTCCCAAGTATAGCTAATTAATGTGAATCAGCAATCTAGCAATAGTCTAAGAATGACAATGGTGTGTAAATGATCAGACACAGAACAGAAAGGTTTTTCACCTGCCCTCCTGCCTGGAATAAGAGACACTGCCATGGCAACTGCCACCTGAATCTGAGGCCAAACACAAATGGAAATTAAAGCATTATCAGCATTGAGTAACAGCTAGTTCCAGCAGCCACAGGCCATAGCAAAATGCAGCACAAATTCAGTCATTGTATAGAAAACGTCTGGGGTTGGTGGGAAGGTGGCACGAGTTATGATTCTTAGAAATTACAAGTGCAAAGTCTTTCATTGTTAATGGATAATGTCCCCAGAAAACTTAATGTTTTAAAATATTCAATATACTGAAGTACCAGGAATTTTGCTCAAACTGAAGATTATTTGAAGAACAACAATCAGGTTAAGATTTATCAAGCACGTGTGACACATGCACATTTATTTTTCTGGCAGTGATAACAATTGCTTTAAAGTTTGCAAAACATTTTATATAAATTATCTAATTTGGGCCTCAATCCTGAGGTAGGTACTACAGGTATAAATATTCCTGTTTCACAGATGAAGATATCCTGGCTCAAAGAAATTAAGTGGTTAGCCCACAGGCACTCACGTGGTAGGTGTCAGGGTTGGAATATAAACATCAGTCTTCTAACTCAAGTTCTAGTGCTTTATCCATATTATCAAGGTATCACTAAGGAATTCTGAGAACTCTAAAGTCATAGTTCATTAATATTCACAAAACCATTTGGACATAAGAAAGGGGAAAAGAAAACAAAATAAAGCACTGTAACAGTTGTAATGATCATTTTGCAGTTTGGGCAAAAGGAGGCTAAGTATTTACATGAAAAAGTCAAGGTCACATATAGTAGGGGAAAGAAACTTAAT
>JAQQSZ010002134.1:0-14854 GCA_028646595.1 Phalanger gymnotis | reverse complement strand
CTCTCTCTCTCTCTCTCTCTCTCTCTCTATATATATATATATATATATATATGTATATTTATGTATGTGTCTATATCTACATCTACATCTGCATCTATCTATCTATCTATCTATCTATCTATCTATCTATCTATCTATCTATCTTCCCTTCAGCTACCCTCATACTGAGGTCTCATGAATTGTACACATCATCTTTCCATGTAGGAATGTGAACAAAAGAGTTCAACTTTAGTAACTCTCTTATGATTTCTCTTCCTTGTTTACCTTTTCATGCTTCTCTTGATTCTTGTGTTTGAAAGTCAAATTTTCTATTCAGCTCTGGTCTTTTCACTGATAAAGCTTGGAAGTCCTCTATTTTATTGAAAATCCATATTTTGCCTTGGAGCATTATACTCAGTTTTGCTGGGTAGGTGATTCTTGGTTTTAATCCTAGCTCCTTTGACCTATGGAATATCATATTCCAAGCCCTTTGATCCCTTAATGTAGAAGCTGCTAGATCTTGGGTTATTCTGATTGTGTTTCCACAATACTCAAATTGTTTCTTTCTGGCTGCTTGCAGTATTTTCTTCTTGATCTGGGAGCTCTGGAATTTGGTGACAATATTCCTAAGAGTATTCTTTTGGAAATCTTTTTCAGCAGGCGATCAGTGGATTCTTTCAATTTCTATTTTATCCCCTGGCTGTAGAATATTAGGTCAGTTTTCCTTGATAACTTCTTTAAAGATCATATCTAGGCTCTTTTTTTGATCATGGCTTTCAGGTAGTCCCATAATTTTTAAATGATCTCTCCTGGATCTATTTTCCAGGTCAGTGGTTTTTCCAATGAGATATTTCATATTTTCTTCCATTTTTTCATTCCTTTGGTTCTGTTTGATAATATATTGATTTCTCATCAAGTCACTAGCTTCCACTTGCTCCAATTTAATTTTTAAGGTAGTATTTTCTTCAGTGGTCTTTTGGACCTCCTTTTCCATTTGGCTAATTCTGCCTTTCAAGGCATTCTTTTCCCCATTGGCTTTTTGGAGCTCTTTGGACATTTGGGTTAGTCTATTTTTTAAGGTGTTATTTTCTTCAGTATTTTTTGGGTCTCCTTTAGCAAGTCATTGACTTGTTTTTCATGGTTTTCTCGCATCACTCTCATTTCTCTTCCCAATTTTTCCTCTACTTCTCTTATTCGCTTTTCTAAATCCTTTTTGAGCTCTTCCATGGCCTGAGACCAATTCATATTTTTCTTGGAGGCTTTTGATGTAGGTTCTTTGACTTTGTTGATTTCTTCTGTCTGTATGTTTTGGTCTTCTTTGTCACCAAAAAATATTCCAAAGTCTGAGTGTGAATCTGAGTCTATTTTTGCTGCCTATTCATGTTTCCAGCCAACTTCTTGACCCTTGAACTTTTTGTTGGGATATGACTGCTTATAGAGTACAGAGTACTTTGTCCCAAGCTTGAGGGGCTGCGCTGCTGTTTTCAGAGCTACTTCTACTCGGCAAGCTCTGCCACACCAGTGCTCCTTCTCCCCCAAGAACTGCCAACCAGGATTACGGCCCACATCTCGGCAGGGCAAAGCAGGCTTTGCACTCTCACACTAATCTCCCCCTTAATTCCTCCCATTGGGTGGCCCTGGGGCCAGAGGCAACTGCAGCTGTAGCTGTGGAAGCAGCCTCAGAGCTTCACCACCTTGTGGCCCACTGTGAACTCTTTTCACCCTGTTCCAGCAGTTTTCCTCACTAACCTGCCCTATTGTCATTGTTGTTTGTGAGTTAAGAAGTCTGGTAACTGGCAGAGCTCAATGATTCAGGGCCCTATGGCCTGTTCTGCCCAGCTCCTGGTCTGGTTGGTCCTGGCACGTACCACACGGGGCTCTGCTCAGCTCCGCTCCCAGCTCTGTGCAATAAACCCTTCGCAGCGACCATCCAGGCTGTCCTGGGCTGGAGCCCTGCTTCTGTCTGCTATTTCGGGGTTCTGCAGTTTGAGAATTTGTTCAGAGCCATTTTTATAGGTGTTTGGATGGACCTGGGAGAGAGATTAAGCAAGTCCCTGCTTTCCAGCAACAGCCTTGGCTCTGCCCAAAAGACCTTAGCTTTAAAAGGCCAGGGTCTCTCCCTGCATCTGGGGCCATCACCAATTGTCCTCGTCTATGTTTTGCCACTGGACTCTGCATGACTCTGGAGGAGAGAGTGAGGCTGATGACTTCGCACAGCTCTGCCTCACTTAAATCCAATTTACTTCCAAGCCAAGACATCACCCTCCTGATGTCATTGGTCCTCTGTGAGAATGAAAGTGAACAACAACAACAATAGTGCTAGCCTGATCTTGAATTGTGTGTAGTGGTCCTTGTCAGGAGAGCCTGAGGTTCACCATCCGTGTATGTTTAGGTGAGGCACCAGGCGTCTCCTTGCAATATGGGCCAATGTTTTCGTCTATAGATTTCTTTCAAAGTTCAGCCAAAGATTCTGACTTGGACTTGGCAATATTCTAAGGTAAGATCCCTACTTGCATCTGGGATCCTGGATCTTCAGGGGATACTCCTGGAATGTCTTTCTCCTTATCACCCATGAAGGTGAATTCCTTTCCCAGGCTAGTGCCTTCCTTCCCTTATTTACTTCCTATTTATCCTGTATATAGCTCGTTTGTGTACATTTGTTTGCTTCTTGTCTTCTTCATTAGATTTTAAGCTCCTTGAGGGCAGAGACTGTCTTTTAATTTTTTTTTTTTGTTACCATCACTTAGCACAGGGTCTGGCGTGTGATAGGTGCTTAATCAGGGTTTATTGACTGACTCCCTGACTGACTGTCTTGGACTCAGACCTAGGATGTCCCAACCTCAATCTGGCCCCTTCTTCAGTTATAATCCTGCTGCCATCAGATGGACCCAGCCTGTTTTCCTTTAATGTACTTAAGGCAGAAATGAATTTTCAGAAGGTATTTAGGGGCAGGTGTGGGTGGGGGGTAGGGAGAATGCTCTTAATAAGACCAACTTACAATATAGAAGGATCAAGTTACTTAGCCTGAGAATCTTATCCTAAGAGACCTTGAGTCTCGCTGAAAAGGTTTAATCAAAATGAATATGGTAGGGAACCACAGGTTTCTAGGGGTGCTCGTGACTCTAAAATACCGACACTGAATAGGTTTGGGGTTGAGGGGTGCTTGACACCCCAAAGTACCAACACGCCGGGTCCTGCCAAAAGAATTCCACTCAAGCCTTCTCAGCCAAGGGAAAAGATAAAGTTTATTAGGGATTCACCATAATAGGTTGTCTTAAGAAATCCCACCCTTTGTGACACCTGTTTCCACAAGTGGGCTAGATTCAATCTACTGAGCCAGATTGAATCTGAGCACCTTCATGGAGGCAAGATGGAGATTATATACACAAAGATTGTGGGAGGGATTGAGGGGTGGTCTGGGGTGACTAGAGGAGGGATTTAGGGAGGGACTTGAGGAGGAATCTAAGGAGGAGCTTGATGGGACTGAGATGAGGTCAGACTCCAGGGTGGGAAATATCTGAGGGCTACAATGGAGATGACAGACAATAGAGGGCTTGGGTAAGAGAGCTAGGGTATAGATATTTTGATCAGGATTAAGTGTAGGGAAACAGCTGGACAATAGAAGGCTAGGCTAGGCAGAGACTTGGGCCCAATGATAATGCAAGGCCCATGGCCTTAGGAGAAGGCTAGATCCAGTTGGAAGACTCAAGGAGAGTTCAAGGGGGCTCCCAGAGGCTGTATTCCAGGTTAAAGGGGGTTCCCAGAGATTGTGCCCTCATCATCACCATGTATGGCCTATAAACAAATTTGATGATTAAGTTTCTGCTTTGCTCCCACACAGACAGTTTCTTATCTTGATGTGGAAACATGGCCAGGTACCATCTTGTCCCTGGCACATCTTTGCCCTTACCTACGTTTCAATCCCGGGTGACTGGTTGTTTCTAACCAATCTGGCTCTGCTCCTGGTATCCCCCACAAATTTAGAGACTTAGAGCTTCCAGGGACCATGACCTAGCCAATCCTGCTCCATTTCGTAAGACTGCAACCTGATCCACCTACGTAGCCCCTGCTTCTAACATTTTTATAAAGAGATAAGAGTTTCCTAGCACTTCTTTCTCATGCAAGGAGAATACAATAGGCTGTAAAACACAACACTCAACTGCAGACTTTTGACTTTTCCTCATTTGTTCCCTGCTCCCCGATTTTTGATGTCCATAGCCCTGCATAGCCGACCCAGTGCCCTCTTCCTTGTTATAGCCACACATTTTGCTCAGCATTTGTTTGAGGCAAGTTCAAGACTCCCACCCTCCTGAGCCCTGTCGGCTGAGTGTGCCCCACTGCAGGCCACTGCAGCACAGCTCACCAGTAGCCTGGGACATGGGGGGAGTGGTGCTTTGTGAACCAGATGGCAGTTGGCTTCTTCCACATCTCCTCTCCCATCTCACTTTGAGATACATGAGTCAGCAAGTTCTTTTCCAGCCCCATCAAGCACCAAGCATTGCACCGGCCTGAGGGCCATACACAGACTCAGCCATGTTCCTGCTGCATAATCAGCCAGAGCTGCTGAGCACTCAATTGTGAGTCTGATTTGGAGTACTCTGATGGAAAAGGTCCCTTCCCCCCTTCTCTTCCCTTCACCTGTGAAGGCTTCAGTCCTACATGTCGCTAAGTCTCCTGGCCTATTGCAGAGCTGGTCTCTTCACTTTGATCCCACATCAGTCCCTGGCTTTATTATTTTTCCCAAGTACAGTGATTATCCTCCTAATCATGCCAGGAAATGAAAAGCCACAAATGCTTTTCGGCTAAGCGGCCAGCATATCTCTGCTGTATTACGAATGTGAAAGTTGATTGAAGGAGGGAAACAATTTGAAAGCAGTTTCCAAAGCGACCTTGATAAGAGGAAGCAAATGGCCCGAAGTCTGGGAGAAAGGGCAAGTGCTCAAGGTTCCCAGCTTCTCTGGGTTTGGAAAGAATCCCGAAAATGTCCCAGCTCCAAGGGGCCTTTGGGATCATCTAGATGAACTCTATCAGGTTACTCATAGAGAATCTGAGATGCAGACAGAGAAAGGAGCTTTCTAATCTCTTGTTGCCTAGACCTTTCTACTAGATCAATTACTCATTGATTGATTATTTGTTAAGTACCTATTATGTGTCAGGCACTATACTAGGTACCTGAGATACAAAGTAAAAAGGAGAAAATGTCTCTGCCTTCAAGAAGCTTACATTGTATAAAGGAAAAGAACATACTGTGCTTCCCCATGTATAAGACACACCTTAATTTTGGGGCCTGAAATTTGAAAAAAAAATGTATTACATAAAGTTATTGAACTCAAGTTTTATTCATTGTAAAATTCATACAACTCCTCATCACTGTCAAAACTCCCATCCATTAGCTTGTCCTCATCTGTGTTTGATGGTGAATCACTGTCTTCATATGTTGCCTAGTCTTCAGTTCCATCTATGGTATTTGAAATGTCACACTTCTTAAATGACTTGACAACCATCTCAATCTTGATATTATCCCAGGATCTTTTCACTCAGGTACAAACTTCTCCTATAGTTGGTTTCTTCACTCTAGCCTCTCATGGTCTTCTTCTGCCATGGCATTTTCAGAAGGGTTTCTTCTTCTTCCTGTACCCAGTCTTGGATTGTTTTCTCAGTTGGAGGAGGACCAAACTTATGTTCAGCAGCATGATTTCCATT
Source organism: Phalanger gymnotis (assembly GCA_028646595.1). NCBI lineage: Eukaryota > Metazoa > Chordata > Mammalia > Diprotodontia > Phalangeridae > Phalanger > Phalanger gymnotis. Next base: position 9,172 of record JAQQSZ010002134.1, on the reverse strand, counting down.
CACTTCTGCAACTGGATCACTTTTAACTTGAATTCAGCACTGTATGAAAATCTTTTCTGAGCCATTTCTGGACAGAACGTGGCAAAATGTAACCTAATATACCAATAACAAATACAAAATAATGAGAGCAAAGACAACAAGTGCGAAAAAGCATGAAATGCAAGTAAAAAAACTACAACCACTGTATAAGATGCAACCAGTTTTTAGACCTCAAATTTTTTCAAAAAAGGCTGCATTTTATGCATGGGGAAATATGGTATACTCATATAAGTAGATACCAAATATATGTAATTACAAGGTAGTTTGTGGGGTGAGGTTGCACCAGCAGCTAGAAAGGGCTTCATATAGGACATTGCATTTGAACTGCACTATGAAGAAAGTTGGGCAGCTGGGTGGCACAGTGGGTAGAGCACTCAGCTTGGGATTAAGAAGACTCATCTTCCTGAGTTCAAATCTTGCCTCAGACACTTGTTAGCTATATGACCCTGGGCAAGTCACTTAACCCTCTTTGCCTCAGTTTCTTTATCTGTAAAATGAGCTAGGGAAGGAAATGGCAAACCACTCCAATATCTTTGCCAAGAAAATCCCAAATGGGGTCACAAAGAATTGGGCATGACTGAACAACAACAACAATGAAGAAAGCTAAGGGTTATAAGAGAAGGATATGAGGAGTAAGTGAATTCCAGGTGTGGGAAACTGCCTTGAAAAGGGACAGAGATGGAAGATGGGATGTAGTGGGGGAGAATCAACAAACAGACCATACATGATGACAAGTAGCAATGTGGAATAAGTCTGGAAAAGAGCTCGGGGGCAGACTGGGGTTTTAAACATCAAACATGCACCCTAGATACAAGAGAAAGCCACTGGAGCTTCTTAAATCGGAAAATAATACAGGCCTGTGCTTTAGGGATAGCGATTTGTACGTGACTAGATTAGATTGGATACAGAAGAGACTTGAGGCAGGTGGTTGAACAATTCCAGGAAATAGTTAATGCAGGCCTGTATTAATTAGGATGGTGGCCATATAAGTTCAGAACCACACAATCACAGAGTTTGAGAGTTGGAAGGGATCTCACTAGTCATCTAGTTCAGCGGTATCAAACTCAAAGAGAAACTGATTGCTGAGGTCCTTTTATTGACTCAGAAAACCACAAATTAACATTGTCTGTGATGTATTATATTTTTATCTATTTTGTTAAACATTTCCCAATTACATTTCAATCTAGTTTGGGCTGCACTTGGGGGTCTTATGAGCTGTCTGTTGCTCCAAATGTGAAGCTGACAGCTCTGACTCTAGTCCAACCGGCAAACAAAATGAATTTCCCCTATAACATACCCAACAAGTGAACAACTAGCCCCTGGTTGAAGACTTTCAATGGAGAAGATATAAAAAGATAGGGTATGAATGGAGGAGTGGTGGAGATCAGATTGACAAGACTTGGCAATTGATTTAATATGGTGGATGAGGAAGAGTGAAAAATCAAGAATGGGTATCCAGGAAGATGGTGGTACCCTCAGCAGAAAGAAGGAAGTGAAAAAGAGGAATGGGGTTTTGGAGGAAAGAAATAATGAATTCTGCTTTGGACAAACTTGAGTTTTAGGTGTCAAGGGGATATTCAGTTTGAAATGTCCAACAGACAGTTGATGATGTGGGACCACATTTTATGAGACAGTAAAACTGGATATACACATTTGGGAGTTAACTGCATAGAAATGATCATTAAAAACTATGTAAACTGATGAGGTCAGGGAAAGAGAGTGTGGAGAGTGAGAGAAGATATCCAGGACAGAGCTTTGGGGAATACCTACAATTAGGGGATCGGATGTGGTTGATGATTTGGCAAAGGAGTGGAGAAGGAATGGAAAGGTAAGAGGAGAACCAAGAGATAAAGTCAGAGAACCTTAGAAGGGAGAGATTTCCAGAAGAGGATAATATACAGTGTCAAATGCTGCAGAGAGGCCAAGAAGGATGAGTTGAAAAAAAAGTCATTGCATTAGACAATTAAAAGATCATTGACAAATTGACAGAGCAAATTCAGTTGAATGATGAGGCTGGAAATTATAATGAAGGAGATTGAAGGAGTCAAGAAGTGAATGAAAGGAGTGAGTCAATGAATGTGGATAACTTTTTCTGAGTTTGGTTGTAAAAGCAAGGAGAAATAAAAGATACTAATTCAAGGGGTTGACAGTATCTACTGGAGTGTGTGTGTTTTTTAAAGATGGAGGAGACTTGGGTATGATTGTAGGCGACAGGGAAGAGGCAAATAGATTGGGAGAGATTGCACATGAGAGAGAAAAAACGATGATTGTGGGAACAATTTGTTGAAGAAGATGGGAAGGGATGAGATCAAGGATGTAAGTAGAAAGGGACTGGCGTTGGCAAAGAGAAGGACTGCCTCTCTCTCAGAGATCAGATCAAAGGAGGAGAGAATAGAGGATAAAAGCAAAGGTTTCTATAGGTATCCCTAATGACTCTTTCCTCACCCTATATGATTAGAAGTATTCATATTATCCTTGGCATAGCTGGACAACTACTCACTGAAAGTGGTATTTCATTTAGAGGTATTTGCAAGAAAAATTGGTTGAGCCAAACAATTTTGTCATTGTGTAACTAGCTAGGCCTCTGAAAGTCTTTAAAAATAGACACCGAGTCACTCTTTTTTTATACCTTATTCAAGGCTATTTTCTCTTCCTTTTCTTCATCTCCAAAGGGTTCGAATGGTTATAAAGTACCAATGTTTTATCTTCTGATATACCAGAAAAAGGGGGTTCTACCTCTATAAAGGGACAGCTAGGTGGTGCGATGATAGAGAACTCTGCCTGGAGTCAGAAAGACCTGACTTCAAATTTGACCTCAGACACTCACTAGCTGCGTGACCTTGGGCAAGTCACTTAATCTTGTTTGTCTCAGTTTCCTCATCTGTAAAATGAGCTGTAGAAGGAAATGACAAACCACTCCAATATCTTTGCCAAGGAAACCCCAAATGGGGTCATGAAGAATCAGACATGACTGAAACGACTGAACAACAAATCTCTATAAGGCCCTATGCCTGCTAACAAAATGTGCCATTCCACAAGAGTTTGCTATTTGAACTCTTTCTCCCCCAAGCTCCTGCCGTATAATATGCTGTTAATTTCATGAGTATCATGGATATTTTTTCCCTTGTTGATCTTTGATCTCTCTCTCTCTCTCTCTCTCTCTCTCTCTCTCTCTCTCTCTCAGGATCTGCTATTTGGTGGGCTTAAGATGCTACAACTTATAACACAAACATTGCAAATGTGATGCTTTCCCTCAAAGAAAGAATGCCTTGAAACAAAAATTTAAAAAAAACCATCTCAAACATTCCTTTGTTTGTAGATGACTAACTTTGGTTGGGTCTAGAGGGACTTCACTGTCATGATTTTCCCCCCAGACAACCTAGTTGGCTGAAATCCCATATGGATTATACCTTATAAGGATCGCCAGCTTCACAGGGTTGTTGTAGAGAAAGTACTTTGTAAAAACTAAAATCCTAGAGAAATGTAAGCTGTTAATAATTATTATAATAATGATGATTGCAGATGCACAGAATCTGAGTTGGAAGGAACAGCAATAGCTATGTAGTCCAACTCATTCATGATATGAATCCTCACTATATAACATACCTAATAAGTGGTTGTCTGGCTTCTGCTTGATGATCTCTAAGGAAAAGGATCCCACCATCATTCTAGGCATTCCATTTGATGATGATGCTGGTGGTGGTACCATGATGAGGATGATGAATTTGTAAATATTATGCATACAATAAGAGCTAAGTTAAGCCTGCATTTGGGAAACAAAAATAAGTATTTTTTTTGTTTAGTCATATAAGTTATGTCTGACTCTTTGTGACCCTATTTGGGGTTTTCTTAGCTAAAATATGGAGTGGCCTTCTCAAAAGGTATTGAGGGAGGTGGAGCCAAGATGGTGGCTGGAAAGCAGAGACTCGCTTAAGCTCTTCCCCAAATCCCTCCAGACACCTGTAAAAAATGGCTCTGAACAAATTCTAGAACTGTGGAATCCATGAAATAGCAGAGGGAAGCAGATCTCTAGCCCAGGAGAGCCTGGATGGTCACTGGGAAGGGTCTATCACATGGTTCTGGGAGCAGAGCACAGCCCAGCACAGGCTGTGCCAGGACAGACCAGACCAAGAGTCAGCTGAAGCAGGGTATAGGGCCCTGAATAATTGAGCTATGGCAGTTACCAGACTTCTCAACCCACAAATGCCAAAGACCACAGAGCAGGTTAGTGGGAAAACTGCTAAATCGGGTTAGAGAGTGGTACAGCCCCAGCCCTGGGGGTGGTGGAAGTGATGTGGCAGTATAGGCAGCAGAAGGAGGAAGTTCCTGTGGCTTATTCCAGAGCTCCAGCATCAACTGCTACCAGAGTCCTTGGCCCACCCAGTGGGAGGAATCAAGCAGCAGACCAGAGCAGAAGCGCAGGGCTTGCTTTGCCCTGCTTGGATTTGGGTCACAATCCTAGTTGGTGGTTCTTGGAGGAGGAGAAGCGTGGCTGTGGCAGAGCTTGTGGTAACAGTGGAGTAGAAGTAGCTCTGAAAACAGCAGAGCAAGGACCCTAAAGCTTGGGACAAAGCACTCTCCATTATACAAGTAGTGATACCCTAACAAAAAGCTCAAGGGTCAAATAGTTGGCTGGGAACATGGCCAGGCAGTGAAAAGGACACAGACTCAGACTCTGACTTTAGAATCCTTTTTTGGTGACAAAGAAGATCAAAACATACAGTCAGAAGAAGTCAACAAAGTCAAAGAGCCTACATCAAAAGCTTCCAAGAAAAATATGAATTGGTCTCAGGCCATGGAAGAGCTCAAAAAGGATTTGGAAAAGCAAATTAGAGAAGTAGAGGAAAAATTGGGAAGAGAAAGGAGAGTGATGCAAGAAAGCTATGAAAAACAAGTCAATGACTTGCTAAAGGAGACCCAAAAAATACTGAAGAAAATAACACCTTAAAAAAAAGACTAACCCAAATGTCAAAAGAGCTCCAAAAAGCCAATGAGGAGAAGAATGCCTTGAAAAGCAGAATTAGCCAAATGGAAAAGGAGATCCAAAAGACCACTGAAGAAAATACCACCTTAAATTTAGACTGGAGCAAGTGGAAGCTAGTGGCTTTGGGAGAAATCAAGATATTATAAAACAACCAAAGGAATAAAAAAATTGGAAGACGACATCAAATATCTCATTGGAAAAACCACTGACCTGGAAAATAGACCCAGGAGAGATAATTTTAAAATTATTGGACTAGAGACAGGCTGGGAGAAAGCCGGGCACCCCAAACTGGTGCAGATCCCCGGGCCTCCTGATGGGAGTCTGTGGAAGGGAAGAGAGGCAACAGTGCAGAGCCACTGGCCATGAGACATCAACTCCTAAGACTTGCAGCCCAAAGGTATGAAACTTGTCTTCTTGAACTTCTGGGAGACATAATGCCCAGGTAAATGGCTCTAATCCCTCCCCACCTGACCCAGAGAATTCCTCAGGAAAAAACGTTGGAATAGAGGAGACAGAAGTGGGGCTTCAGTGGCCTAGCAGTGGGAGTTCCTGAGTCCCAGAGGGGCAGAGCCAGAAGGGGTCAACACCAGGAGCCCAGACATACCTTTGCACCCCTACAGGAAGTGGCATACAACAGCACAAACAACAAACAGCTGAGACCATTGCTGAAGAGCAACAGTACTGGAGAGCAGGGGAAGAGGAGACTTCAGGAAGCCAGACCCCTCCCCCATACCTCAGGAAACTGAAGGCTATAATTCACAAAGCCAACAACTAGACTCACAAATCCCAGAATAAGAAAGCTGGGACAGAGAGCCCTGAGCCCCAAAAGCAGAAATTTATTGTAAAGCCGGGAAAAGGCTAACAAACATGAAGAAGAACATGAAAAAACTGAGGACCATTGATTTTTTTTATGGAGACAGGCATGATCAAAATACCAATTTGGAAGAGGATAGCAATGACACTATAGCCACATCTGATACCTCAAAAGGGAATATGAACTGGTCTCAAGCCCAAAAAGCATTACTGGAAGAGCTAAAGAAGGATTTTAAAAACCAAATTAGTGAGGTAAAAGAAAAAATGGAAAAAATGGAAAAAAAATCCACTGATGAAATCAAGTCCTTAAAGAATAAGATTGGCGAAATGGCTATGGAGATTCAGAATCTAAATAGAGGAAATGACACCCTGAGAGGTAAAATCAACCAATTGGAAAATGAGACTTTAAAGCAAAATAAAGACAGCAACTCATTAAAAATTAGAACTGAGCAAGTGGAAGCTAATGACTCTATGAGGCATCAAGAAATAGTAAAACAAAATGTAAAGAATGAAAAAATAGAAAAAAATGTAAAATATCTGATCGGAAAAACAACTGACCTGGAAAATAGATCCAGGAGAGACAGTGTAAGAATTATTGTTCTACCAGAAATCCACAATGAAAAAAAGAGCCTTGACAGTATCTTCAAAGATAACTGTCCAGAGGTCTTAGAACCAGAGGTAAAATAGTCATTGAAAGAATCCGCCAGTCACTCCCTGAAAGAGATCCCAAATTGAGAACCCCAAGAAATATTATAGCCAAATTTCAGAATTACAAAGTAAAGGAGAAAATACTGCAAGCAGCCAAAAAGAAACAATTCAAATATCGTGGAACTATAGTAAAGATCATGCAGGATCTTTCAGCTTCTACATTAAATAACAGGAGAAATTGGAATATGATATTCCCGAAGGGCAAAGGAGCTGGGACTACAACAAAGAATCAACTACCCAGCAAAATTAAGCATAATTTTTCAAGCAAGGAGATGGATATTTGACGAAATAAGGGAATTCCAGACCTTCTTGATGAAAAGGCCAGAACTCAATGGAAAATTTGATCTTCAAATACAAAACTCAAGAGGGACATAAAAAGGTAAACAGGGGGAAAAACACCCACGAACCTTATTACTCAATAAGGGCAAATTATTTACATCTTTGAATAGGATTATATCATCTTATGTATGTTATACATATACATATATATGTGTATATATATATATATACATACATATACGTCAATCTTCAGAATAGTACAGCTATCATGACGATTGAAAGAAATACACATAGACTATGGATGTCTGTATAAAATAACTGATATAAGGATAAAAAAACATAATTAAAAGATATAAAGGAAGGGTTATAGGAGAAAAGTTAAGGAGGTGGTAGAAAAAGGTAAATTACATCAAATGAGGAGGCACAAAAACACATTATAGTAGAGGGAAATAAGGGAGGGAGAAGAGCAGTATTTAAGCTTTACTGTCACTGGATCTGGTTCAAGAAGGGAATAACATACCCTGATAAGTATAGAAATCAAACTTGTCCTACAGGCAGTAGGAGGGGAAAGGGGGAAAAAAAGGAGGGGCGTGGTCAGAAGGGAGGGGAGAAGTAGCAAGTGGAAAATGGTAAAGATAAAGGAGGGGAATCAAGAGGGAGGGTAAACTGAGGAAGGCGGCAGTCAAAAGCAAAATTCTGCTGAAGAGTGGAAGGGGAAAGGGAGAAATAAAAGCATAAACAGGGGGGAAATAGGATGGAGAAAAAGACACATAGAAATCATAATGGTGCATGTGAATGGGATGAACTCTCCTATAAAATGGAAGCAGATAGCAGAATGGATTAAAAACCATAATGCTACAATATGCTGTTTACAAGAAACACATTTGAAACAGGGGGATACACACAGGGTAAAGGTAAAAGGCTGGAGTAAAATATGTTACACTTTCAGCTAAAGTAAAAAGAAGCAGGTGTAGAATCCTAATCTCAGACAAAGGAAAAATAAAGATAGATTTAATTAAAAGAGATGAGGAAGGACGCTATCCTGCTAAAATGCACTATGAACAATGATGCAATGTCATTGTTTAACATATTTGCACCAAGTGGTATGGCGTGCAAATTCTTAGAGGAAAGGTTAAGGGAGTTACAGGAAGAACAGACAGCAAAACCATAATAATGGGAGACCTCAACCTCCCCCTCTCTGAACTTGATAAATCTAACCTCAAAATAAATAAGAAAGAAGTTAAGGAGATGAACAGAATTTTAGAAAACGCAGATATGATAGACCTCTGGAGAAAACTGAATGTGGATAAAAAGGAATATACTTTCTTCTCAGCAGTACATGGCACATACTCAAAAACTGACCATGTACTAGGGCATAAAAACCTCACAATCCAGTGCAGAAAGGCAGAAGTACTCAGAGCATACATTTCAGATCATGATGCAATAAAAATTATTTGTAATAAAGAACCATGTAAAAATAAGCTAAAAATTAATTGGAAACTAAATAATCCAATTCTAAAGAATGGTGGGCCAAAGAACAAATCAGAGAAACAATAACTTCAATCAAGAGAATGACAATAATGAGACAATATATCAAAACTTATGGGATGCAGCAAAAGCAGTTCTTAGGGGAAGTTTTATATCTCTAAATGCTTACATGAATAAAATAGAGAAAAAGGAGATCAATGAATTGGGCATACAACTGAAAAAGTTAGAAAAAGAACAAATTGAAAATCCCCAATTAAATACCAAATTAGAAATGCTGAAAATCAAAGGAAAGATTAATAAAATTGAAACCAAGAAAACTATTGAATTAATAAATAAAACAAAGAGCTGTTTTTATGAAAAAACCAATAAAATTGATAAACCTTTAGTCAATTTGATTAAAAAAAAGAAAGAAAATCAAATAACCAGTATCAAAAATGAAAAGGGTGAATTCACCTCTAATGAAGAGGAAATCAAAACAATAATTAGGAATTATTTTGCCCAATTGTATGACCAATACATTTGACAACCTTAGGGGTATGGACGAATATCTACAAAAACATAAATAACCCAGGTTAGCAGAAGAGGAAGTAAAATTTCTAAATAACCCCATCTCAGAAAAAGAAATTGAGCAAGCCATCAATGAACTCCCTGGGAAGAAATCTCCAGGGCCAGATAGTTTTACATGTGCATTTTATCAAACATTTAAAGAACAATTAATTCCTATACTTTATAGACTATTTGGGAAAATAGGAGAAGGAGTCCTACCAAATTCTTTCTTTGACACAAATATGGTACTAATACCCAAACCAGGTAGGGTCAAAACAGAGAAAGAAAATTATAGAGCAATTTCCCTAATGAATA